>JBAMBO010001332.1:0-159146 GCA_037044535.1 Lordiphosa magnipectinata
AAACTTCAGTCGATCCGAAGTTAGCTTTCCTCTGATTTTTATATTACCCTTTCAGAATTGTTTAGTCTCGACTCGATCAATTTTTTAGTGTTGCACAGTGCAATTATTGATACGCAAATTTCAATGTTAAAACTGATTAAATAACATTAGGCAACAAGGGTATTGAAGGGTTAGTGGTAATTCTAGATGATTTTCGTGTGCTGAACGCGAATCTGTTTTCTGAAATGGTCCATCACGTCGAGATTTTTAGAAATTTGAGCTTAAAGTTGCAAAAAGTGCCTATTTAGACTCTTGACGCGTTTTGTAGGGAACCTATACTTTTGTTTTGACTTTTTCGATAATATCGTAAGTTACTATTTCTTAACTTTAAAATTAACTTTGAAATTAACATAGTCTCGATGATAATAAAACAACAAAAATGTCTACTGCACAAAAGTATGCCTTGCAGAAGCGGTGCAACCGGATAGTAATTTGTATAGAATTTCAATGAACATTTTCAACAAAACCCATTGCATACATTGGGGCAACAACAATATATTGGGTTTTTGTGAACTCGGATACAATTACTAAAAATGGTATATCTTCATTGCAAAAAATCGTAGAATTGTTTGGGATAGTTTATTTCAAATTCAAGGAGTAGTTCTTTCCGATTATATCAAAGAAAGTCAAAACAAAAGTAGAGGTTCTCCACAAAACGCTTATAAAAAGAGTCAGATAAGGCATTTATTGTATCTTTAAGCTCAAATTACTAAAAATATCGACGCGATGGACCATTTCTGAAAACAGATTCGTGTTCAGCACACAAAAATGATCTAGAATCACCACTGACCTCTTAATACACTGGAAAAGGCTAATTTTGTAGCCTGGTCCAGAAAAATAATGTTGTTTACATTTCCTATATCAATTTTGCTTGTCAAAATTGTTTTGGTGGTGTATTTTGCTAACTCTCCTAACAAAACACGGGAGGTTTGAATCAATCCAAAAGAATTTTCTGTGGCACCTAAGAATTGGAATTCGGTTGGAATTTGTTTTGAAGAGGTTTCTGTGACACCCCCGAAAGAGTGTGAAGTGCTGCTCATCGCCGTTGCGGCCAGTGCTAACTGGGCACAATGCTCCGAGAAGATACCGTCAATGGTGTCCTTGGCCTTGGTTAGATCCGTGGCTGCGCATTCAATAAACACGTTCTTGGTCTTAAGCCTGCTCTTTGAATGATTACCATTAATGATGTGCGGCAGTGAGAGAAGAGAAAGCTTCACGAATGATGGGAAAATATTGCTTAAGCTGGGCATAGAAGTACATCAACTGCATGCCAGTCATCTCCTCAGTTTGGTTAAGCCGTTTGAATTTGCTGTGCTTAGACACCAAGTTTCAAGTCAATCAGATGAAAAATAAATTTTTTCCCCATACAAAGTTTTCCAGCGATTTTCCCCACCTTGGAAAAACCTTGGTTCCGGCTGGAACTTTCCAAAACCCCGTCTTAGTTCCTACTTTCAACACAAATGGAAACTTCTGTTCATAGTTCAGCTTTTTCAGATCATACCTATATATGCTAGTAGCTTGTTAGAAAGACAATAAAACAAAGTTATTTACACATAAGCCAATTATATCGATTTGTTTCCCATATTGTGGATGCAGGATTACATTTTTGAATGGGAGCTTCAATTAGTTAACACACGAGCTTTTTACAAATCTTTTAAAAATGTTCTATTTGTTTCTTCAACTTTCCTCTGTGCCAAGCATGAATCCTGTTTCAAAGTTAAATTCCACTCCGACTCTTATGTTAAAATATTATTTTTGGCTGCATTTTTGAGTTTTAATTTTAAAGGCTTAGAGCTTGGGGCGAGATTGCATTCCACCTGGTGCATTTGCAGCTGCTGCATACTTGGGGAAATCCAAATTGCCACGCCCAAGCCTCTAGCCTTGGCTTCCAACCTACAAAGAAATAATAAAAATGAAACAATCAAACTGTATGCATACGTACACATTTAATACAATAAAAAACGAGAAATACCACACATATTGGAAAAGTTTTTCAATTTCAGCAAAGCTTTTATTTTATATGCAAAGATATCGTACACCCCCGCCTGTACCTCAAACCATCATTGTCTCTGTTGGAGCCAAGTGCAGACGGGAGCAGCAACCAAAACTATTTTGTTGTGAAAGAGAAATCCACACACACACACACACACACACACATAAAAACAAACAAAATTAGAAATACGAAGCTCGACAGCAAAACGCAAAATGTAAGCAATAAGCGAAAATGAAATGAAAACTCATGAATGGCCAGTAAGCGAGAGGAGCCGGAGGAAAGCGAAATCAAACCGAAAAAGCATTTTGTGAGTATTATTGGTGGCTTGGGCGCCATTCTCCTATCCATTTCCCTATCCCTTACGCTTAGCTCATGCAGTTGAATGTAGAATTTTGCATGCCGCTACGCAGTTGGCCATGAAATGGAAAACGAAGGGCAACATAAGCTGAAAATTACCAAAACCAACCTCGGCTCTTTTTATGAAAGAATACGAAACTTGGTTCATTTATAAGCTTCTGCAGCAGTTAGTGAGCGGGACGTTTCTTAACTCGCCTTAGAAAGTGACTTCCCCCTCATCCACCTCTTTTGCCATTGAAACACCACAAGACCAGTGTCATTTAATACACATTAAACAGCTATTGGGCACAGGACATGGTCAGCATGAGTGTAAATCATTTTCAATTTGAACCTAGCCCCGCAAAATGGCAACATGCGAATAATTCATGCGAAACACTTTGCCCGGACAGCGGCGTCGCCTCGTTCTGTATGGACAATGATATTAGCACAAAGTGCCCACTGTCCAGGCAGACAGTTCACTGAAACGCTGACCATGCAATTTCTGATCGAGTGGTCTGGGATGGTTAAGGTCTGGCGCTGGTAAGTGATGCAATAATTTCCAGCTCTGCAAATTTAAAGAATTTAATCGCAGGAACAGCTTAACTTGACAAATGCCAGGCAATTTTTATTATTTCCTTTCAGGCATCTTGACTCCCAAGAAAATCACTTTTACTCGCTTTTCTATGGCATATGAGAAATTTATGTGCGGTCCGTAAAAAACCTCTGTGTGGTATCGTAGAATTTGCATATTTAAGAAACACAACGCTAAAATAAATACAGACCAAATTCGTTGGAAAACATGTTGTTTGCGTTTGTTGAACTTTGCGCGTCAAGTTTTACATAAATCTTTTTGTTGCGCTCCGAAGGAAACATTAGCTTTGCTACCAGCTACTGGCGTATGGTGATGAGGGGTCGCTCGAAGTTCCTGGACCGGCTACAAATCACATAGCAACGCAAAATGAAAAGCAAACACGAAATGACAGCTTCGATCTGCCGTTAAATCAAACATAAAAACCGAACTGAAAAGCAACTCACAAAGCGCTGCCGGCAAACGGCCACTAAATTTACAAAGTCAACTTTATGGGCCATCAAAATTGCACAACAAGCTGGCTGCTGCCGCCCACTCTTCCACAGGTTAGCCTTACGTTGCCCTAGCCGTTCCACCGGCCAGTTGCTAGTTTCATTTGCCTTGATTGTACCATATATTGTTCGGGTCCATTTTCAATCTAAAATGTGTTCATCAAATCTACATAATTTGGGCCCTGGAATGGTATCCCAATCAGGCCAGCAATCAGCACTTTTATTGTAGCTAATCAAAGCTCAACCACAGAAATTGTATAACTCTGTGTTGGTCAATCTTGTGGGCAGCACTGTCAGCCGAGAGGAGCATTAATATACACCTCAGGCCACTTAATCATACCATCATTCCAGCATTCTCAACACGTAGTGGACTCATTTGTCATAGGTAAATCAGTACGGTGATTTAAAAAAAGATTTATTAGTGGCAAATGCAATTTTCAATTGTAGTTAAAGGCCATTGTCAATTAGTTGAACTGATGGGAAAAATACTCAAACACTCCAACAATATATAAGCAAGCTGGTCGTGTTTAATTTCAGCTGAAAGTCCTTTTTAAAAAATGGTTTGTTAAACTTCGATTACTCAAAGCCACAAAATTTAATATTTTTCAGCATCTTTAAGGGTTGATGGTGATTCTAGATGATTCTTTCTGATGATTCTGAGAGATTTTTAGTAATTTGGACTTAAAGTTGCAAAAAATGCCAATTTTTTACCCTTTTTAGACGTGATTTGTGGGAAACCTATACTTTTGTATTTAACTTAATCGTATTTTAAATTTAACTTACACTCACGTTTCATGCTGTCCCAGTTTGCAGTGCACTGGCAACTTTGAGTTGAGAGTGCCCAAAAGTACCCCTCACTATTCCCTTGCAACATGACTAATTATTTTCTATGAATATTGCACTATAGCAGGAGGTATGCGCTTTAGCGCGCTTTTCCATTAAATCGCTTTTAAAATTGTATTCCCATTTGAAGTCGAGCATCATTTTATTATATGTACAATCAGCCGAATAGTATGCTTTTGTTTTCAAAACCTTGGATTTTGACCATGAATTCTGAGCCATACTATTTTCATAGGGGTTAAAATGTGTAGCATTCTTTTAGAGGTAAATTGGAGGTAAATTGAAACTTAAAAAATAAATTGTTTATTAATTATTTAATTTTTATACTCTTGTAGATGGTGTATGAAAATTGTCGAGATGTTTGAAACGCATGGAAGAAAGCATCTCCGACCACATAAAGTATATATATTCTTGATCAGCATGACGAGCTGAGTTGATATAGCCATGTCCGTCTTTCCGTCTGTTTCAATGCTATCTCCTCCGTCAGTTTTAAAGCTATCTTAACCCAACTTTGCACGAAGTCTTTTGGTACAAATACGCTGCACATTTGTCGAAACCAGCCAGATCGGATGACTATTGCATAAAGCTGCCATAGGAATCATCGGTCGAAAATGTTGTTTTAGTGAGATAAACTTTTTTGTCTTCAACGCAAACGTCCCTAAACCTCGTTTTTATAAGTTTTCTATGCTTTCACATAATTCCACCAAGTTTGATAGGGCAACTATATAGTACAAAGTACCACAAAATTCAACTTTTTTTGATGCCTGGGAACGGGACCAATAAATTACGAAACTAGAGGCATCAGGGAGCAACACCTCATACCCAGTTTTTCTTGATCACGTCAAGTTCGCGTTTAATGGGCACATTTATACTAGCAACACACAGCTACAACATCTGTTGCTGGTTGAGGCCTGTATCCAGCACTGCGGAAAATTCCTGCCAGGAATTTGCTAGTTATTTCTTGTGTGTGTGGAACATAACGAAAACAGGGTGACCATCCACCAAAAAGGTGCATGGTCACTCTGATTAGTCAGCTATTAAACACTTAATAATTTGAATT
Organism: Lordiphosa magnipectinata; assembly: GCA_037044535.1. Classification (NCBI taxonomy): domain Eukaryota; kingdom Metazoa; phylum Arthropoda; class Insecta; order Diptera; family Drosophilidae; genus Lordiphosa; species Lordiphosa magnipectinata. Next base: position 5,349 of record JBAMBO010001332.1, read on the forward strand.
TAAATGAATTTAAGCCGATGGCTAAGAATGACACTTTGCAGTGTGGCCCGGATGGCGCACAATTATGTGCTCAACTTTATAATGTCATTCCAAAATCCAAAGTAGTATGACATCTCGGTTGGCCGCCAATCAAATGAAGTCTTTCATGGTCGGATACAAGATTGCCTAAATGCATTTGCATTAATATTAAGGATTTTGTCAACTCAGTGGCCGGATCAGTACCTTGACTTTGGTCTAAGTCCGAACCGCTGGAACATAGCCGTTTATCGTTCAAAGAGTCAACATGATCGCTATGAGATCCCGAAAAGTGGCTCGAGTGCGATTCCTTGGATCAAAAGGATACCGCGGTAAAATACCTTGGCATATCTCTGGACCGCCTCTTGACCAGTCTATGTGTCTCGGGCAGTAGCTACGGTTGCAGCTATGACATTGAAGCTCAATTGGCTTCTCAAGCTTCGTAGTGGTGGATCTGGGAGATCCCTTTATGGTGTACGGCATGCTCCACTACCCTCAAGAACCTAGAATCTTCTATGAGAGGCCCCTGGTATGAGAGGCATACAACTATATACCGCGATTTGGACGCTTTGCTATTATGCGCCCCAAATTAATATGCACACCAGCAGGTTTGTTTGGTTATTATTATGTACCATGACCGACTGGTGGCCCACTACTATAGACTTGCCTGTGATCTGGCGACAAACAGGCTCAGAAGTTGTCTCAACCTACGACATCCTATCGACCTTTGTGTCCTTGGAGGGCATCTCTCGGGCCGCCTCAGCAATTTGGCATAAGTGTCCCCTTGGCACCATCCCCTACCAATCTTTGCACACTGCTGGTTCCCCAGCAAGATGACAGCTCATAACAAAAACATAAAAGCATTCCCCCCAAATTTTCGCTCATCACGTCCAAAATAATTGTAGCCAATATATTCCTGAGCTGTGTATCAGCTGTCCTCTCGATCCACACGCGCTATCGATAGGCCAACTATCGATAAGAAATTGTGGGTTTCGTTCATGTTGCTGGGTACTCAAGCAACGAAAAGGTGAACTAAAAATTCCTGGCACAGTTTTTTTTATATGAAGTTTGCCAGGAATTTTTAGTTTCCTCGGTGCTGGAGATACCCAGCTTTAAGCTAAAATTTTGGAAAATTCTCCAAAGGTGAAGGGAGTCATCTCAATTGTTATATTAAATTTCCGCCTCCAATGGACAAGCTGTTAGTACACCGCCCATAGAGGCTTAACTTAGAAAATGGAATCAATGGAAAACCACTCGATAGAATTTTGTAAGATTTTAAATATATTGAGATGCTGACCAATAAAATGTGCCCTTAAGCGATGGTAACATGCTTCGCAAAACCGCGATAGTGGGTACCACATTTGACATCACCCATTATCGAGTCCATATAGGCCATAAACTAGAGATAAAAATAGACAAAATTCCGTTTTCAGTTTTACCAACGAAGCCTTGGTTCGCGGTTTATAGGCATTTTTGTAATAGCGACTGCCTTGTCAAAAAAAATATGTACATTTGGCCGAATGTACATATTTGTGTCAATGGAATCAGGCTACTAATTTATATAAATCATACAAGCTACAAGGGTATAGAAACTTCGGTCGAGCCGAAGTTATCTTTCCGCTATTTTTATTTTTGGTTTGTTGTTTAAAGTAATGAATCTAAACAGCAGGTAAAATATATGGAAGAAACAGTGAAAGCAGTTAAATTGACTGAAAATTCCTTGACGGGGTGGGCAGACAAAGTCCGTACCAGTTTGGATAAATCACTTATCAGATCAGTACAATTCTTTTCACAAAAATAATTCATATTTATAACTATATTAGACAGGTCTAGAGTAAAAAATTATGGAAATTGAAAAATCTCACGACAGATTCTGAAAGTTTGAAAAAATATTTTTCACATATTTCTCGAAATTTTCGTTGTGGAAAAACCAATGGCAAGAGGCCTCTGAAGTTCGTAAATTGTACTTATATCTGGTGGCCACGGCATAAACGTTGGAAAGCTGAATTTTTGCACAGGTGTCTATATATATAATATATACTTCTTTGTAAAATTTGGCATAAGTCGAATCACAGGTTTTATTTTTCAAAATTAAAAAAAACAAAAAAATGAAAAAATTTTCAACATTGATTTGGACTACCAATATATTTAATTTTTTTTTGCTTTTTAAATTATGTACGTTAAGTTCAATCTTTTAATAACATTTTGTAAAAAATTTCCTCTTTCTAGCTAAGCTGTTATGAAAATTCCAGAGTTTTGGCCAAAAAATAAAATTTCTGGACAATAGTGCAGTGTAAAGATGACCGAGTCGAGACTCCAGGAGCACCATCTCTTTTGTTTTTGTGGCTGTTTGAGATATGTATGCTGCGGGCATTTGTGATGTTAAGGGTCTTTGAGGATCTGTGTTCCGTTTGGAATTATAATGTCATTTATTGGTCAGATATGGAAAAACTTTATTAATTCTACTACGAATTCACTACAAATATAATTCCAGAACATTTTCTGGGACGAAAATCGTATTTGAGTAGAGCAATCTTTTGTCGGAAAATTTTGTTTGGTGCGCTAAATTGACCATTTGGTTATTAGAAGCTTTACTAAAATTATGCAATTAATCTTATGAGTAAAATTCTTCATTGCCGTCAAGCAAATGTAACATTTTATTTAAAAATGTTTGTGGTGGACAAACCGCGATACGCTAAGATGCCGTGAACTGAAGTATTTAAATCTACGGATCTGTATTCCTTGCTGACAATTAAGAACTTCACGCATAAGATTAATTGCAATATTTTGGTGAGGCTGGTGATACCCAAATGGTCGGTCAATGAAGTTTTAAGGAAATTGCTAGTACAGAAATGCCAATAGTTCGCGAACCAAATCTTCATTGATAAATCTGAAAACGCAGTTCGGTCTATTTTCGTGACTGGTTGGACTCAATATTTGGTGCAGACAAATGCGGTGTCAAATATCGAGGTTTTTCGTTGTATGTTTCCATCTTTTAAGGACAAAGGCCTTTTTAAGTGTCGCACTGTTTTATAACCCACGACCCTAGACTCCTTAATTCAACAAATTATTCCAGCTCTGTAAATACAGGATCTAACAAGAACATCTTTGATCTACTGAACAACTATTTAAGTGCCAATTTAGTACCTGCCAATGTCAAAGTTTAAAGATATTTATACAAAAATTTAAACATTAAATCTTTCATTTATGAAAGCTAACTTGAATGTATTAAACTTCTGTAAATCAGTTTTCAGGTCAATAAGTTATTAATAAGCTTGTTCATAACTTTTTAAAATCGAGACACACACACATACCACAAAGGAGACTGGTTGACTGTATAGCTATTCCATGAATCTCCCGATTCAATCATCAGCAGTCTTTGCCTGTCTTCTGCATGTTGGCCATCTCATACTATTCCAAAGGCTGACTTATAGCAGAAGCCCGTACCGTCAATTGGCGGTGGCCGTTGATGTCGGGTTTTTTCTATAAGCCTTCCTTTGGAATTCCCAAGCGGTTATAGCAGTGCTGGCATGAGATGGCCAACACGTATAAGACAGGCAAAGAGTGCTGATGGTTTAATCGGGAGATGCAAGAAAAAGTTATATAGTCGACCAACCTCCTTCGTGGTGTGTGTATTTTTAAAAAGCTATGAACAATCACAAAAAAAAGTTCACTAAAACCGTCATAAAAAAGTGGCTAAAACTTAAAAGATTATTGTTTTGGAACTAAAGTCCACAAAAACCATCAAAATTCTTCACTTATATGCTGGATAATGTGTCTCTAGAGTGTTTAAATGATACAGCCAATGAGGTTAATGATCCAGGAGTAGTTCTTGATCACCGACTTAAATTTGACTCTCATGTAACTGCTACTGTTTGTAAGGCCAGGAGTGTTCCTGGGTTTGTTATCCCTATACGAAAAAGATTTTGTACACTTCTCTTGTCCGTCCGGTTCTGGAATACGGATCATGTGTGTGGTCTTCGTCATATTTGACCCATCAGAACATGAAGTGAATCTTTGCAAAATGCAGTTTATATTGTTTGCTCTTCGTGGTTTAAACTGGAATCCTGACGTTCGTTTACCATCGTACTCTAGTAGACTTCTTTTGATTAACCTTCCCTCCCTTATTAACCGTAGAACTATGATTGGAGTAATCTTTATACATATAGCTAGACTAATTAATGGTCAAATCGACTCATCTGAGTTTGTGGGCCAAATTAAACTCAACGTTCCTTTTAGACCGGCTCGTAATTTTTTGGGCTAGGAAGGAAGGGACGGGACGACGACCAATACCAACACACAAACACATACATTTATATTTTCATGATATATTTTTCGAGGGTTCAAAAAGGCATAGTTTTATTTTTGTAATTTTTTTTTGTTATGTTTTTTTTAGCATTGTCTATATTTTTTACAATGCACTTTGGCATAAATAAATGTTAATAAGCACTGAAAACATCAAAATGCTAAAGTATTTATATTAGTAGTATATTTTCATGAACACTTTTTCGATTTTCATGACCACCGATCATGTTTTACAAACGGAAAAAACAGATCAAAATCGTGACCATTCGGTAACGATTTTGGAACGCCATATTTTTCTCTGTGTAGCTAAAATGGCAACACTGTAATGCGAGTACCTTCGAAGCCATGGAAACTCACCGGCCTGCTTCATTCTATCATCCTTCACAAATCGTATCCAATCGCAATCACAAACAATTCTACCAGCTCGCTAGACACTTTTGTCTGCCATTTGACATCGTAGTGCAAGGAAACAAGAAAAATCAATTAAAATGAAACCATGCTTCGCTCCATTAAGCGGATATGTATTGATATGCTGATACTGTATGTTACTGGTAACTAGTGATACTTTAGCCTTTTTTATCCTCTGTGAGCATGTATGATTCATAAGCAGAGCGGTTTTGGGGTTTTCCCAAGTAAGAATGTCTGTAAGTCTTAACTCGTGTTGGTGAGCTGTCGATGCAGTTCCTTTTGGCCACTGCCACTCCACACTGAGTGTTCGTCCTTATTCAGCATCACACTGTTGTAGATTGGATATTTGCTTTATTGCTAAACACCATGGTTTCTTGGCATATTGCTTTTAGTACACATAAAGCCACACATATCAAGTTGATTAATTAATTCTCTAGCCATAAGCTTTGATTTTCCAGGCATGCTCGTCCAGGCATATCGTTTAAGTGGGGCTTTGGACCGAACTCGTTTAATAATCGAGTTGATGGCAACATGATTATAGCGGTAATTGCTTTGTTTTCTTCATGTTTGCCGCAGGCCTTGTACCTTTCCTCTGCACTTTATTGAGATCTAACAAAACTTGTTGAGCAGTAAATAATTGCATTTGTCTTGTTGGCCCAAGCCCTTCCGATTTCAAAGTTTACCAAATACTGCTGTCTGCAGCGGATGTTGCAAATGCCAGAACAACGGGCAAGATTCAATGCTGAAGGGGCTCAGCCAGGCGGTAAGTAAAGTTTTGTGGTTGTCTGAGTGTGTGTGTGTGTGTGTGTTTGTGCAACTCAATTGAAAAAGTGACACATGCGCCGCATTTGTTGTTCCAGTTCTTGCTCGTGTGCATTGGCGTAATTAATTTGAAACGGCGCCAGAAACGGATGCTCCAGCCTTTTCCCCCATATGCTAATTGTGCGCATCCGCATCCGCCAAATCGAAATGTTCGAAGGCTTAAATGTTGGCAGTGATTGTGGCATGTCAATTAGAAAATGGACATAAAAACTGTATTTTCATTTAATATTAAAGAATCTTTATTGCTCTTAATATTTGCATTATTTCTCAATTTGCTGGAGAACATTTTTATATTGCGGCAATTTCGTGCAGCTGCCACACGCAGACAAAATCTCACCCACTGTTTCCCTTGTCACTTGGCATGGCAGCTGTTTAAAATTCAATATAAAAAAAATATTACGGCAAACTCTGCATGTAAATTGTGCCTAATAAAAGTCTGATTGCATTCACAATATGTAGACAGACCATCCATATTCCTTTTTGCCTAAAAAGAGTTCGTGTGTCAAATTACGCGTGGCAAACATATTGAAATTATGAGAAAATTAATATTTCTGCTTTGGCATTAACACAGCGATTTGCACGGTCCGGACGCATGTCAAATGAGTGATTCGTCATGGATTGGCTTTTGTTCTTTTTAAACGCATAAACGCATTTCGCATTGTATTCGCAATAAAAGGTTTAAGAGTCATACCAGAGTCATCGATTGATTTTTAGAATTTTAAACACAAAACGAAGAAGTGAAGCTTACTTGCCAACTTGCCATCTATTCAATCTTCATGATAATCTGAACTCATTAAAGCTTTTTTTAAAATTTCACTATTTTTTCGGTCCGTCTGATCTACATGTTATATTTACACGTCGATTTAGCCACGTCATGTCAATCTAATTGACCGACACTTCCTATTTACCCGTCTTAAATTGCCAACTATTAAATCTTCATGATAATCTGAACTAATCATAAAATGTGTATTTCCGGATTTTTTGAAACGCTTGATTTTGACCCGACAATTTACCCGCCCACATTATAGCCTAACTCGTACAAAAATTTAAAAAAATTTCGCGTGTTTTTTGACCGATCGATCTACGCATCTACAATTGCCATTTATCAATTCTTAATGATTCCCAAATATCATAAAATTTTGAAAATTTCGCGAAAAGTCTAAGCTCAAATGACAATTTTGGAAATTTCGAATTTGTTATGAAAACCAAAAAAAACGGTTTCCCTATTATAAAACAAACCAAAAAATACACTGTGTATTTACAAAAAAACTCGTGGCCCTACTAAGGAGGATCACTGGACGGATAGCCCAACCCCCAAGCAGCAGCCATAAGCAACCGAATTAATTACAGCAAATTGGTAAGCAAACACCTTCAAGCAAAACACCATAGCCAAATTTCGGGCTGCAAGTTTACAACATTGGAATTCCTATGTCTTTATTCGCCCCCTGAAGAAGCTTAAACACGAACTGGTATGTTTGTTTGAAGTGTGAACAGCAAAACAAGTCCGCTGATGAGAGAATTTGGTTATTCTCGAAACAACGATCGTTGTACGGACATACCCAATTGCTATTACAAAATGTTGTAATTAATATGTTGATTTGTGTTGATTATATAAAATTATACTCAACCATAGACCTTGAGCCAGCCAGATGCAAACTTTGACTAAAAGTGAATACTTTAAATACCACAATTCAAAGAACAAAAGTTATCGGAGTGCAAACGTGACCTTTTATCAGGGTTGCAAAGTCCGATCTTCGCTCGACTGTTTCTTTACCTCAAAAAGCGTGAAATTTTATTTCAACTTTGCTAAAAAAGATCTCGGCTGCTGGGGAACAATTAATTTGTGGAAAATGTGGAAAATACAGTTAAGTGTGGGCACTATGTAAATAATATTAAGAAATTGTGTTAATTTGGCTATAGTTATCACAAGCTCCAATTTTCAACTCTGTGCCTACATCTGTCGACTTTATGCCAAAAACTTGGCCATCCAGCCCAGTGTGCAGTGGTAGAATATGGACGATTTGGCTGCACACGATCCGCCGGCAAATGCGCCATGACATGCTCGACATATTTTGACTTTAATCGAATGCACTTGCTGATTACGACTGCAACTGTTTTTCGACCTCCAATAGGCCAAAACCTTTGCCGTAGGGCAGCAGACTCTGTGGGCCAGCGTGCCAAAATTGTATGTGGAAGAAATTGATGATTGCGACCGATACCGGATGATGCTTTGGCAACAACATGGGGTAGCTGGCTTCATAATCTAGCAGCGAACTTTGAAAACGCCCGCCCACACGCAATAATCCAGAGTCATCTACAAATGTACGCAACGAGACCAACTTGCTCTTTGACGACAGCTCCTTCTTGGTGCTCAAACTTCCATATTTCTCATCAAAGTGGGCCCATTGGACTGCCTTAATGAGGACATAAGTAGATAAGTATTGTATCGCAGTTGCATAAAGCGATATACGTAGTCAATGACCCTCTGGAGTTTGCTAAATGAATTTTGGAACTTGCAGCCGAACGAAATGTCCAACTGCAGTGCAACAACCAATGCATGCCGCCTGCGCTCAGGTAGATTCACGAAATCGGGCGTGCTATTTAGCTATTCAGATCCATCCGAACTTAAAAAGGGAGGTCCTTCACGCCAAAGATTTGACTCCAGAAGTTCGAGCGGTGTACATCCTCTTGACAATATCTCAGCCAGGTTTAAGGAAGAAGGTACATGGTGGCAAGTCATACCTTTGGTTCGCTCCTGGAATTGGGAGATCATGTTGGATACAACAATATTAAATTCGGATGGAGCTTGACGAATCCAGGACAAAACAATAGTTGAGTCTGACCAACAACGAGTTGGACAGGAAGATGGAGATATTTCGGCATTATTAACGACTAGCTCTGCTAACAAGTGCGCTGCGGAAAGCTCCAACTCAGGGATTGTTAGCGATTTTACGGATGCGACTCTGGACTTAGAGCAGAGTAAATGGATGTCACCTTGTTTTGCGGTTTTAATCTTACATATATGCAGGCACCATATGCGGCTAGGCTTGCGTCACATAATGCATGCAACTCGCATGTAGATTCAGGATGCATTACGAAGTGAGGAAATTTTAGGCAGGAGTCGGTGGATATCTGCGACATATGCCACAACCATGAGGAATGTAACGATTGTGGTAATTCTTCGTCTCTGTCAAGCTTGACCTTCTAAAGAGCTTGCATAAAAATTTTCAGTTTGGTGATGACTGGGGCTTTTAGTCGGAGAGGGTCATAAAGCCTAGCGATGGCCGATAGTATTGTGCGCTTTGACGCTGACTTATCTGGTATATTTTCCGAAAATCCAAAAATTAAATTGTCGGAATTGGTATAATACACCAATCCTAGGGCCTTTGTGACTTTAGTTCCATCGTGGAACTTCAACATTTTTTCTCGATCCGAATCCGGCACTTCACCAACCTCCAACTTTTGTATGTGCGCGGCTGCACCGATGTACCGAAAACTGCCGGTTTATATACATGTGTGTATGTATGGTTTTTGTCACCGATTTGTGCAATAACGCTTGTAATTATTAAAACAATATTTAATAATTATTTACACTATATACTATTAGATTCACGATCACGTCGGGGTCACCATATGTTTAGAGGAGGCTTTAATTTATGCAGCCTTTTTTGCGAATTAGTTTATAACAAATGATCATAAGGTGTGTGTTTAGTAATCGAATATATATATAGCATTTTTTTCGGCTTTGCACAAGGGTTGTTTGTATTTGCTGATGTTTGTTGGTTGCTATTGCTATTGATTAATATGTACAGTGGATTTTGATTTGTCTGCTAAAAATGTTTGTAATGTTTATTTTTGCAAAGTTTATCAAATTATTTTATTCGTGAGCGTCAGCGAAATATGCATGCAGTAACGTTAGCGTAGCGAGCGACAGAGAACGATTGACTAGTGTAAGCCGAAAGAAGCCAAGATAAGCTTTTATGCAGAATATAGCTGCATGCATATAAATTTATAAGATAAGCGAAGTTAACAAAAGCTGCTAAAAGGGCAGTTACGTTAAATTTGAAAATTATTTTAAATGAGTTGGTTCTGTATTGGTCAAAACACATAATATTTTGAGAAAACAAAATTTTACAAATGTCGGCATAGCAAATAGTTATTAAGCATTTTTAATCATGATGTGGGATGTAAGATGTGCTCAGTGTAATTATACTATTATTGAAAACGCGAAATCAATTCATTAATTTATGGAAAATTTATCATTTTCCACTGTTTGACAAATCTGGTGGCAAAGGCAAAAAAAATGTTTGGAGAAATACCTATACGTATGTACATTAGATTCGACCTCCTGAGTATAAAATCTTTAAGGTCATGGCCTCACCCCCTATTTGATGCTTTTAGGTGTACAATAAGCGTAAAAAAAAACCAAAGTAAAAAGAGGTGAGTTTGAACTTTCGCTAATAGTCTCTAAAGTTTTTGAGGATAGCTCATACGCAGTGTTGCCTTATACGATAAATTTGTTTCATTTATAAATAGTCGGCGTTAATTTTATTTAAGGGTAGGGTCTACCAAAGGGTTTACCGACAATGTGTTTTAAACAAGTGAGATAGTCGGTCAAGCCCGACTATAACATACTCTGTACCAGTTCATTTGCCCCCGACTATAATATTATAATACATCCAAGGAGTCACTTGTTTATCGTGCAATATTTTTATTATTATTATCTCTAAGGCTCTCTTTCTCTCTCTCTCTCGAAAGAGTGTGTTTGTTTGAATACAGCGGTGGTTGGATGGGTGGGTGGAGGTGGGGGGTCTGATATCTTTTTTGCTCATAACTTGTGTGTCGCTCATCCGATCTTTATCATTCCTTCAGCAAACCGATAAATAATTTTGATTACTAGATACCTCCAGAAGGAACGAACAATCTATCATCAAAACTGTGGGAGATATGACATTTTTCCCAAATTGCGGGGGCGGGAGTGGGCGTGGCAAAAATTGAAAATAAACTTGATCTGCCTGCAAGTATAAGAAATATATGTCCGATACATGTCCAAACTCTATCTCTTACCATCTCTGAGATCTCTTCGTTCATACGGACGGACGGACAGACGGACAGACGGACAGACGGACAGACGGACAGACGGACAGACAGACAGACAGACAGACGGACAGACGGACATGGCTATATCAACTCGGCTGTTGATGCTGATCATGAATATATATACTTTATAGGGTCGGAAACGATTCCTTCTCCCTGTTACATACTTTTGCACAAACTTAATATACTCTATGTACCTTCGGTACAGAGTATAAAAAAACGAGAGCGTAAGTTAAAGTCGGCTCTAACCGACTTCGATATACCCGTTACTCATGCATAGAAATGTTTAATAGCCATCCTGTGTGCCTGAGGTGAGACAGCCGAAAAGTATGCAACATTTTTTTAACTCGGCTATTTATCATCCGATCTTGATAAAAATTGGAGGGCTTATAGATGTTGCGAATATAAACTTAAGTTTTAAATTTGAGATCGATATCTCAAAAATTGTGGGAGTTATTCAACATTTTTTATTGTGGGGGCGGGGGAGGGCGTGGCAAAAATTTGAAATAAACTTGATCTGCGTGCAGACAATAGGAGTCTACATTTCAAAATTGGATGCTCTAGCTCTTCTAGTCTCTGAGATCTAGGTGTTCATACAGACAGACGGACGGACGGACAGACGGACAGACGGACAGACGGTCAGACGGACAGACGGACATGGCTATATCGACTCGGCTGTTGATGCTGATCAAGAATATATATACTTTATATGGTCGGAAATGATTCCTTCTGCCTGTTACATACATTTGCACGACTTTAGTATACCCTTTTACTCTACGAGTAACGGGTATAAAAACCACTATATTTTTATATTCTGACCCTCGTAAATGAAAACAGAAAGGCCAAGCTAACTTCGTCTGTGCCGAAGTTTTTCTACCTTTGCAAATGCTGTTTTTGAAATGCCAGAGTTTAAGAACGTTTACATAAAAATCAAAAAATTTTCTAACTAAAACCCATTTTTCGATAGATAAACATCTAATTTCAACCATATTTCGAGAATCTTTTAGAAAACATATCAAATTAACAATCGCCGAGTTTGAGAACGATAAAATTGGAAGCAAAAACTTTTTCCCACTGGGACACATTTTCCGACCGATCGGTCCTATGGCAGCTTTAAGATATAGTCATCCGATTTTGATCAAAATTTGCAAATCTGTTTGAAAGCATATAATATTAATAATGGCCGAGTTTGAGGACACTTACATTGAAAACAAAAAATGTTTTCTCACTAAGACCCATTTTTCGACCGAAGGTTCCTATGGTCATCCGATCCGGTCGGTTCCGACAAATTAGCAGCGTGCAGCAAAAAGAAGATTCTGTGCAAAATTTCAGCTCGATATCTTTAAAACTGAGAGACTAGTTCGACGGACGGACAAAGCTCAATCGACTCAACTCGTCGCCCTGACCAAGAATATATATAGTTTATGAGGTCGAATATGAATATTTCTATGCGTAGCAAACTTCTGGGCAAAATTATAATAACAGTATTTCACAGAGTAGATTAAGTTTGTGCACTAGTATGTAACGGGGAGAAGGAATCTTTTCCGACCCTATAAAGTGTATATATTCTTGATGAGCATCATCAGCCGAGTCGATATAGCCATGTCCGTCTGTCCGTCTGTCTGTCTGTCCGTCTGTATGAACGCACAGATCTCAGAGATGGTAAGAGATAGAGGTTTGACATGTATGGGACATATATTTCTTATACTTGAAGGCAGATAAAGTTTATTTTCAGTTTTTTAAAATTTTTTCGGTAGGTACACTTACATTTTGAGCCAAATCTCGAGTCAGAAACGTTAGATGGAGTCAAGTAAGGTATGAATCGAAAGGATATTGAATTTCCAATAATCGCGCAAAACATTGCTTTGGAATCGGTAAAGCAGTTTGAATACAAACAGAAAAAAAAAATTTTTTTCAAATAAAACCGCTCGAAATTTTTTTTTAATCATCTAGAAAAAATATTAAAAAATAGAACAAAATTATTTTTTATTTCTTCTTAGGAATCGCACTTTTTAGAAGAAAATAAGGTATTAATAAAGAAAATCAATGGATAAACATCGAATTGATATTCGATGATCGCAATACATCATAACTTTAAACAAACCCATTGATAAAATCTCGCAATTTTTTTCCAGATTTCAATACGGTCCAGCTTACTTCTGGTTTTGTTATATAAAACTGTATCAAAAAATAGTTTTCCAAAGCCAAAAAATTCTTTGTGGGGATATCTTCGTTGAGCCAAACTAAAAAAAGCATTTGTTTTGATGGTGACATTGCGCCTAAAAAGTTCAACAAATGCAAGAGTAGCACATATTAGCAGGTGATCTTGAAAATTTAAAAACAACACCAACTCACACTGACAAAAAAAAAGTTAAAGGCGACTCGGACATTTGGGGACATTTTTAGTTTTGCTCCACGAAAAACAGGTGTAGGCTACTAAGTTCAGGTTGTTAATACCCGTTACTTTCACTAATTCTTACAAGTAATACATATATGGACGGGTCACTTACATTGATTTTTTGCTTAATATAAATTTATGTAATATTAACATATAACCAAGCTTTTTTGTACAACAACAAGAACTTTATATTTCACAGCTAAATTAACACAAAATCGGCATAAATGCGGGAATTAATAAAATTAACGCTTTTTCAAACTTGCAAAATTGAATTTCGACACGCTAGAATGTTTAGAAAAATATATATGAAACAAGAAAGAAAGTCGGTCAAGCCCGACTATAACATACTCTGTACCCTTACACTCGCATTTGCTCAGGAGTCAAACGGCCAGTAAACACCCCGCGCACAACGCGGTGCGCTCTCTAAGTTTCTCTCTCTCTGTGGGGGGGTGGGTGGTGTTAACTGGCCGTTTTTTGCCCATACCTTGAGTATGGCTCATCCGATCTTTATCATTCCTTCAGCAAATCGATCAATTATTTTGTTTACAAGGTATCTCTAGAAGGAACGAACGATCTATCTCCAAAACTGTAGGAGATATGAAGTTTTTTCCAAATTGCGGGGGCGGGAGGGGGCGTGGCAAAAATTGAAAATAAACTTGATCTGCCTGCAAGTATAAGAAATATATGTCCCATACATGTCAAACCTCTATCTCTTACCATCTCTGAGATCTCTTCGTTCATACGGACGGACAGACGGACGGACGGACAGACGGACATGGCTATATCGACTCGGCTGTTGATGCTGATCAAGAATATATATACTTTATAGGGTCGGAAACGATTCCTTCTCCCTGTTACATACTTTTGCACAAACTTAATATACTCTATGTACCTTCGGTACAGAGTATAAAAATTATATTTGCGAAAGTTCATATTAACCTGCGAATATCAATATGAACTTGAACTCTTTTTTTCTCTGTGCAGAACTTTCTCTGACGAGCTAGCTACCTCTTTCTCTAGTTCTATATTTGTATCCATATCTCTCTCGAATATCGCTCTCTCTCTTCTTCTCTCTCCATTTCTCTCTTTCCCAGTCCTTTTTGTAAAAATCGCTGAAATATGGTCGACTTTCCGATCTGTCGCTGAACCTGAACACGTAGTTCTAAGTATTTGTATGGATTTCTATGTTTTCATTGGTTGGCGTCTATTATACACTCAAGCAACATCATTTGAATTTACTTTTTTCTACGAGACTAACATTTTAAAAATTAGTATTTTATTTTCTTTTCGGACTCACTAAATTTACGTGAATATTTGGAACAATGCATATCAGCACCGGCCATCCTATGCGCTGCTTAGCCACCTTTAACGCCAGGTTTAACTTTCTGGGTCACGCGATGCGTCGCAGCGAGACCTACTACGATGTCCTCAAAGTTTCCGTCGATTCTAGCGAAATGGAGATAAGACGCGCTTTTATACAACTCTCTAAAAAGTTTCACCCGGATTCCAATAGAGAAACAAGCAACTCTGAGGAGTTTATAAGAGTCTGTGAGGCTTACCAGACGCTGCACAAGAGCACTTTACGCCGACAGTACGACAGCAGCCTCCAGAAGCAACGGTATATGTCAACGCCTTCGATTGGAGACATACACAAGTCTTGGCAGAAATATCAGGCAGCCATGAGACAGAAGCAGCATGGAGAAAAGGTAACGCTACGCAATGAGCCACAAGTCTTTAAAGCGGATGCAGTGAATAGATGGCTGCCTGCCAGAATTACTGGCTTAGGGTTGGAAGCTGGAAACTTGTGGGAGCCCGTCTCCGATCTCTGGGATGGTCGACATTGTAAGCCCACGTGCCATACGGCAGGCTTCTGCTTGCTCGAAGAACTGCTAAATCGCTGGCCGATCGTCAAAACCCGTGACTTGGCGTTGGAAGATGGCGAACAGGTTGACAAGCGCATATGCGAGTCCGTCTTCGATGGTGCGGACAGTGGAAGCCATCCGGAATATGACTGGAAGTACAAGTTCTACATGGCGGCTTTTGGCCTGATAAGTGGGGCGCTGTTCCTTGACGCAGTAAACAAAATGCGCCTTAAAAAAAACAACTAGGTATGGTGGTCCTTGATTCCATGCGGTTGTGAATGTGTGTGCTCTGATCATCTGCACAAACTCCAGCCTGTAGCGAGTGTTCAGGATCTGTGTCCAACCGACTGTCCGACCGCTGGTTTTATCTTGTTATATATTAAACGATGTCTTTCGGCTGAACAATGTCAGAATTATCAAAAATTTCGTACTCTCATGCATATGCATGCGCTATTGCCATTGTTTAGTGTCGGCGTAGCTCTCTGAAAAAACTAAATAAATAAATTCATAAACTGCATAATATGTCATTTCAGTTGTAGGCAGTATATCTCAATGATTGAGAAGACGAGTTTTCAACGGATTAACGACGAATCATCTCTAGTTGGTGGGCTTGAGGGCAGACGCTTCGGAATCTATATAATTCTCTACTTTCGATATGCGGATTAACTTAATTATTACATTGACAAACCACTGGGATTCGAACTCAGGACTTCGGTGACTTAAACACAACTGCCGGCGCCTTAGCCCATTCGACAATTCAGGGCTCGTGTGACGGTGCAGCTAGTGCCAGTTAAGAACACAACCAATTGTTAACTATGTACAACATTAAATTATTAATTTTTCATGGTAAAATTTAATATATTTCATATTAACCATTCGATTTTTTCAAATCATGTGTGTAAAGTTAGATTTCAATATATTTTCCTTATGCTTTGAATATGGGGAAAACTAAAATTAAATATGAAATATATTTCATATATATATTTCCTTAGTACATTTAAATCTACTACGGAAAAATTTGATTTTAAGTTGAAAAAATATATTCAAATTTAATACGAAACATGTTTAACTTTACTAAGGGCCGTTTTCTCATGTTCATGTTTTTGCTCAAAGCGAAATCCATCTAGATTTTGCACCTAGATGGTTTTTGCGCAATTGGTTGTCTCATGTAGGTTGATTATAAATTCGGGCATTTGCGCCACGGTCACACCGGGAGGGCTGGAATGGTCTAATACTAGGTTGGCAGCACCTCTCCACTCGGCTGAATTTTGTCTTTTTTATTGCGCGCCAATTTTAAAAATTAAAGCAAGAATTTTACAGAGAAGGAGAAGGTTTTTCTTTTGGAACGACTTGTTACTATGATGGGAGATTAAGCAGTAGGTCGAATCCTATGCTCACACAGGTAAATAATTTGGACAAATTTTCATGAAAATTGGGCTATATAGGCCAAATTGTGGAACTTTCCGGCCATATTTGATCAAATTATTTGCGTATTTATTGCGTAGAACTATAGTTTAAGATTTTAATCCTGTAAAATCTTTAATCATGGCTATTTTTATCAAAATTTAGTCAAATTATTTGGATGTGTAAACTTAGCTTAAGCAATGAACTAGGGGAATCAGAATGTGCATCTGTAATTTCAGCAATGTCTGCAGGTGTTCTTGTATATTAAGGGCACATTCAATATTTTCCATTTATGGTTTACTTAATAACAATTCAGACATTACTGTTTTTAGCAGCAGTTGTTTTTTTGTTTTCAAATATTTTTCAGTGTGACCATATGCGCGGATACATAAAAATACTTCATTTGCATAACCATGTACATGGATTTGAAATCAATGAGGTTGAAGTAGATTGCTACGAAATTCATCTAGATGGTTAGCATTCAACATGAGCAAATCAAATGCAGCAAATCCACCTAGATTTGCAAAAACACCAACATGAGAAAACGGCCCTAAGTCTCTTTTTAAGTGGGTGCATAATATAAATAAATATGACTCAACATACAATTAAATAAGATAATCTTTAAATTAACTGGATTACACTTTGATTTGAATAATTTTCATATTGACTAGATAATGCTAATATGTTTTTATTTAAAAAAAAGTCATTTATTTTTAAATCTGATATGAAATATTGCATTTTAGAAATTAATATGTTAGTATTAAATTATACCATGCACTTTTTTTTGCTGTGTTGCTGGTTCTGCTCCACGAAACACAAGTATTGAGGCTAGGTTCTACATAAAATATGTTCCATCAATTACATTAAATACAACACGAAGCAAAACATTATCTAATTTAAGCGCTTTACACTAAATAATACATACCTTTATGGGTATTTTTATACCCTTGTAGAGGGTATATTGAAATTGTCCAGATGTTTGTAGCTTAAGAAAGAAGCATCTCCGACCACACAAAGTATATATATTCTTGATCAGCATGTCGAGCTGAGTTCATATAGATACGTCCATCTGTCCGTCCGTCTGTTTCTATGCTATCTCCTCCGTCAGTTTTAAAGCTATCTTAACCAACCTTTGCACGATGATCGGATGACTATGCCATAGGAACTATCGGTCGAAAAAGAAGTTTTAGTGAGAAAAACTTGTTTGTCTTCAACGCAAACGTGGCCAAACCTCGTTTTTCTAAGTTTTCTGTGCTTTCACATAATTCCACCAAGTTTTATGAAAATCGGCCGACTATATAGTATAGCTGCCATACAAAAGATGTGTCTGGAAAAAAGTCTTAGTAGGAAAATCTTTTTTGATTTCAATGCTATCGCTTCCAAACTTGTTATTGATCTATATCATCGATGCCCAGACGTATGCTCTTGGGTACGTTTTGTTATTGTAATTGCACCAAACATAGGAAATCAATGATCGTATACATGCAGGGCGCGAGGCATACAAAACGACACACATGCAAACGATTTCGTGTGTATGCGACGCGTAGAACTAAAACCGGTTTTGTTCTCTTCTTTGATTTGTGTTTGCGAGCGCAAGCAAACTGACCAACAACAACTTCATTATTGGTATTGGTGCTTATCTTTGTGAGTATTGGTGAGTGCTCTGTCGAATGCTGCTTTTGGCCATGCCTGATCTATATTTGATGCTACCACACAATTCTGCTAATTATGATCCAAATCGGATGACTATAGAATATAGCTGCGCTGGGAACGATCGGTCGGAGAAGTAGTACTAGTGAGAAAAACTTTTTTGTTGGCAATGGTAGCGTCTTTATACTTTCCAGCTATGAATATTATTGGTTTCCACACCATTTTGGGGAGCTTGGTCAAAGTCTGATGAATATCCTGCAAGCAAATGGTCAAAGTAGTGGCGCCATCTACTGCTGAGTTTGGGGAATAACTGAGCTAAGAATGTTCGAAGAAAATCATATAAAACTCTAATTTAAATAAATTGTACAAGCTACAAGGGTATATAAACTTCGGTTGAGCCGAAGTTAGTTTTCCTCTATTTTTCATATTTTAAACCATAATATACAATCTAATTAGAATGGCTGATAGTTAGAGCCACGATATATATGCTAATAAGAATATGAGTATATTCTCAAAAATATTCTAAAAAGCATATGTGTATATCCTTATTTTATGTTATATTTGCAATTTTTCTACTCCGAAAATTAAAGTACGTTGGTGATTTTTATACCCTTGTAGAGGGTATATTAAAATTGTCCAGATGTTTGTAACGCATTGAAGGAAGCTACTCCGACCACATAAAGTATATATATTCTTGATCAGCATGACGAGCTGAGTTGATATCCGTCTGTCCGTCTGTTTCTATGCTATCTCCTCCGTCAGTTTTAAAGCTATCTTAACCAAACTTTGCACGAAGTCTTTTGGTACAAATACGCTGCACATTTGTCGGAACCGGCCAGATCGGATGACTATAGCATATAGCTAGCATATAGCTGAACCATCGGTCGAAAATGTTGTTTTAGTGAGAAAAACTTTTTTGTCTTCAACGCAAACGTCCCCGACATTGTATTTACAAGTTATCTATGCTTTCACATAATTCCACCAAGTTTGATAGGACAACTATATAGTACAGCTGCCATAGAAATTAGGCGTAGAAAATGTATATAGGAGGCCTTGTCAAAAATGTGTACATTTGGCCGAATGTACATATTTGTGTCAGTGGAATCAGGCTACTAATTTATTAAAATCAAACAAGCTACAAGGGTATATAAACTTCGGTCGAGCCGAAGTTAGCTTTCCTATATTTTTTTTTATTGTTTTTTTTTTATAAAAATATTTCTTTATTCATTTAGTAACTAAATGTTGACAATTTACTCTTACTGATTAATAATAACTTATATTGTAGTGTGAACCTTGGTGCAGATGTAAAGTGTTGGGAAACGAGTCTAACATACCCGTTCGAGTCCCAGTAAAGTTTGAAATTTTTTTTAAAATTTTTATACATTTGAAAAGTGTATTATAATTTTTCCAAGGAGTTTGCAACGCATAAAAGGAATCATGTCCGACCACATCAACTCTATATATAAAACAGTTTGTCCTGATTCACTGACTGACTGGCTGATTCACTGATTGGCAATCAACGCAGAGCGCAAACGGTAAGAGATAGACGGCTGAAAAAAAAATTTTTCGATCCGATTGACTTGAAATTTGGTTTGTAAGCAAAGTACGCGAAATAATTCGACATGTGTTTTCCCGATTTTGGAAAATCCGCCCAGGAGGAAAATGGCTGGAAAATTCTGAATGCAAAAAGTTATTTTTCATCCGATTGGCTTGAAACTCGGTTTGTAGGGATAGAATACGGAATAATTTGAAATAAGATTTTCCAATGTCGGGAAATTCGCCCCCCAAGCGTGAAAATTCCCGAAAAATTCTGTATGCAATAAATTATTTGTTATCCGATTGGCTTGAAACTCGGTTTGTAAGGATAGAATACGTAATAGTTTTAAATGTGATTTTCCATTGTCGTAAAATGCGCCCCACAGGCGTGAAAATTCCCGGAAAATTGTGCATGTAAAAACTATTTTTCATCAATCGAATGAAATTCGGTTTTTAACGATAGAATACGAAATAATTTGAAACGATAATACGAAATAAATTGATATGTAACGATAACGATAACGATAACCATAACCATAACCATAACCATAACGATAACGATAACGATAACGATAACGATAACGATAACGATAACGATAACGATAACGATAACGATAACGATAACGATAACGATAACGATAACGATAACGATAACGATAACGATAACGATAACGATAACGATAACGATAACGATAACGATAACGATAACGATAACGATAACGATAACGATAACGATAACGATAACGATAACGATAACGATAACGATAACGATAACGATAACGATAACGATAACGATAACGATAACGATAACGATAACGATAACGATAACGATAACGATAACGATAACGATAACGATAACGATAACGATAACGATAACGATAACGATAACGATAACGATAACGATAACGATAACGATAACGATAACGATAACGATAACGATAACGATAACGATAACGATAACGATAACGATAACGATAACGATAACGATAACGATAACGATAACGATAACGATAACGATAACGATAACGATAACGATAACGATAACGATAACGATAACGATAACGATAACGATAACGATAACGATAACGATAACGATAACGATAACGATAACGATAACGATAACGATAACGATAACGATAACGATAACGATAACGATAACGATAACGATAACGATAACGATAACGATAACGATAACGATAACGATAACGATAACGATAACGATAACGATAACGATAACGATAACGATAACGATAACGATAACGATAACGATAACGATAACGATAACGATAACGATAACGATAACGATAGCGATAGCGATAGCGATAGCGATAGCGATAGCGATAGCGATAGCGATAACGATAACAAAGATAACCATAACGATAACGATAACGATAACAAAGATAACCATAACGATAACAAAGATAACCATAACGATAGCGATAGCGATCACTAACTGATGTCGACGCATCGAAGCGCGACGGGTTATATGCTAGTCTATATACATATTATATATAAAAGAGTTCAACCTGACTAATTGACTGACTCACTGGTGACCGTCGCACAGACTAAGCCATAAGAGATATAGTGCTGAATTTTTTACTGTAGTTTTATCTTATGCTAAAAGTGAGTACTAAGAACGGATTGTGAAAAATTCTGTCGGGAAATGTGGAAATTTCGCGAAAAACGTTGTATGAAACTTTTATGTTTACCATCCGATCAAGTTCAAACTCATTTTCAAAGATTTTTATGGAAATTCAAGAAGAACTGCATACAAATTTTAAAGATAAGGAGATGCACGACCAACGCTACAACTCGAACAACAACAACAAAAGCAGCTGAAGCAACAACAAAACCAGCTTCAAAATCAACAACAATAGCTTCAGCAACAACTACAGCAACTACAAGAAATGCAGCAGAACAACAACAAAAATAATATTAATGAAACAACTACAACAAATGTTTAATCTAAGTTAACAGTAGTGTTAGTAAAATAGTTTAGCATATGTACATTTGTGTTTCTTAAAAAAATCGGCAACATTTGGTTTCATTTTGTTTAAGTGTGAGAGAGCAAGAGAGAGAGAGAGCGGTGGTGGTGGAATTTGAGATTTTTCCATGAGAGCAAGTGTCAGAGAGCAAGAGATAAAGAGCGAGCATATGTACAGTTTAGCATATGTACATATGTATGTACATAATCTTTATAATAATCAAACATGCAAAACTACTAATTGAAATAAAAAAAAAAATTTGTGCTCCTTCAAAAAATCGGCATGGTGTCATTTTGTTGGGCTATACACACACAAGCGGGCACCAAAAAACAGTTAATTTGTTTGTGTGCAGAATGCATAGGTGTGTCTGCGTGTTTCTTTCTCTCTCTCTCTCTGTCTCTCTCGCCCTCTCTCTTTGTAGTTTTTTCTAAATCAGTGCCGGCCAAATGGAGAGGACAAAAAAGTGTGCTTGTGTTGGTGAGCAAGAGAGCTCTCTCTAGACTACAGCCGTTTTACTGGCAATTCAATGTTCACCGATTCACACAATCATGAGTTCGGCTTGCGTTTGCCTAAAAACACGACTGACTTCGTCTCGTGGTAGCTATAGCTGGCCGGGTCTGTTCTAAATGTTTGTTAAAAAAAAACAAACAAAAAACCAGCCGCCTAATTTGCTTACACACGCACACACAAGAGCTTTTTAACTGTGCGTGTAGCTGTGTGTTTCAAGTTGGGTGTGGAGTGGATGGGAGCTGAGTGGGAAGTGGGTAAAAAGTGTGTTGGATGTGGTTGGGATTTGGGTGGGATGTGGGATATTGGTTCCATACTGATAAAGGCAATACTGATGGCGGCGCAGCGAAGCGCAACTGGTTTTCTGCTAGTAAAGTATTTATATTCTTGATCAGCATGACGGCCCGTCTGTTTCTATGCTATCTCCCAGAGTTGGCATTATTCGAATAACGAATCATCTAGATAATTATTTAAAATAAATCGAATAAATATCTAGATAACATTATTCGTTATTTAAATAAAATTATTTGACAAATAACTCTCCGGATAAACTTTTTGTCTACAAAATAACAAGTTTTTTCGAATAAACAAGTATTTTGTATATGTATGCATTTTAACGTGCTGTAATAGTCACAAATTACTGAACATTGGAAACAAAAGTATTTCTTCAACAAAGGGCTCGTTTGTAAGAATAAAATGTATATTTATTTGTATTAATGCCAACTCCTCTGTTGCCTAGCTATCGGAATATGCACCCGCGTGCATTCGAAAAAATTCTTTAAATTTGACAGGAGTTGCCTTGGGCACGTCAGCCTCCTAAAAACACCCGAAACTTTACTTCAAATGAAAATTTCAATAGATTAGCTAATGATTTATTAAAATGGGAATTATTGTTGTTACATGCATCCACAAAGCTCTTAGAATTGGCTCTGATTAATAGCTCACATAGCTGGTGGCTAATGTGATGCAATCCCAGATTTCGGTTCGCCGCCCTGGGTAGTCGTGGTCGTTGTTACCGTGGCCGTTGTTACCGCCTTCGGCTTAACCTAAATGGATTTTGCTGTGGCCAGTACCGGCACTTGCTCCTCATCCAACTCGGTGGTCTCAGGCATTAGCTGCAAAGGCAACAGCTGGCGTAGATATCACAGGATTCATTCACATAGCGATTAAACACTTCCGGCTTATAGGCATAAACATGATAGGCAGCTCCTGTAACGATTTTAAAGTTCACCAGATTGCTGCCCGGTTGGAATATAATCATCTCGTCTGAAGAGTAGTCGATCCAAGAGCGAGAGCCGTTTATGTAAAGTGATGGCTATGTCTCTAGGCACATCTTTGTTGCGACTGGATTGCATTATGGTGTGGAATGCGGATTCGGATTGATGTCCTCCTCAACGGGGCTGTGGAGTTCACGCATTATGGTTCGGATTAG
The DNA here is from genome assembly GCA_037044535.1 of Lordiphosa magnipectinata. Lineage (NCBI taxonomy): Eukaryota > Metazoa > Arthropoda > Insecta > Diptera > Drosophilidae > Lordiphosa > Lordiphosa magnipectinata. The sequence goes on from JBAMBO010001332.1 coordinate 28,770, forward strand.
ATGGCGTTTGCCATTGTTCCCATTAAATGGTGATTAAGGAAATTTTCCAAAAATATTTCATCCTCACTAGCCCAGTTTCAATTATATCCACAACCATATGCATCTCTGTAATCCCTTAAAAAATTTTATTTCCATTTTGTAGACAAATGTTCCAAATTTAACACCGAAATTCCAGTTGCAAACACCTAAAAGGTCGTAGCCCCAGAAAAGGTCGTACGACCGCAGTGTAAATTCGGTAGATGACTCGTGAGCAAATGCGATGGTAAGGGTACTGAGTATGTTATAGTCGGGCTTGACCGATTTTCTTTCTTGTTTAAAATATTTTTTAAGAGTCTTGGTGAAAATTTTAAATCTACCGCCACTATAAGTATTTTTGGCCACACTTCCATTCTGGAGGAACCAGTATGCGCTTGAGACCGGACAGATAGCTTGGGAGACGTGCTCCCAAGCCGCAAGAGCCGCCATGTAGACCCCGAGGGAAGGAAACGCCAAGCCAAATGGCACCGATCGGAATTCTGATGAAATACTTGTAAATGCGCAGTTGCAAATAAAAAGAACAACAAACAACAGCCACCGATATTGAAAGTGATTCGTGTGCATCGTCGTGCGTGAGGAAGTATTAAGATGGACCGAACTGAATAAAGCAGACAATAAAAGCAGCCACTGGTGGCCAACGAGTTGAACAGTGTGACTTTGCTGCAATGATACCCATATTTTCCGGAGAGGACACCTTGAGCGAAGCAAGAATAGTTTCCGTCATATCTGCTGATAATCTTGCTGGAATTGCTTTAATTGCCGCCGTTTTGATCATATCGCCGGAGATTGCGTTATGCCCGAATGGATCCGTAGAGCCGTAGGAACCGAATGGATCCGTGGAAACGTTAAGCCCGAAAAGAACCGTAGAGCCGTTAGATCTGTTAGACCATGATCTGTGGAGCCGTTAGACACTAATAGATCCGTGGAGTCGGTAGACCCGAATGGATCTGTGGAGCCGTTAGACCTAAATAGCCATTACAGCCATTAGACCCGTAAGACCCGAATAAATCAGTAGAGCCGTTAGTTCCGAATGGATTCGAAGAGCAGTTAGACCCGAATAGATCCATGGAGCCGTTGAGTCCGATTGAGACCGTAAATTCGTTCCGACAGTATCCGAAGTGCCGTGGCCCCAATAAGATCCGTCGCGTGTTACCGAACGACCGTTATGAATTTACCGATTTCGATGAATGTCAGATACCGTACACAGGGATGTAAGAACCCGCATTGTTTTAGAAAAACTATTGAATTTTGTTGAAATTGAGGACGATCTAATACCAAATGGAAGCCGACGTGAATTTGCTTCTGAAAACCGTGCAAATAAATCATAAAGAAAAGCCCGCAGAGCCCTCGTTTACAGACAAACAAATTTTTAGTTTTGAACACTTTTGGAAAAGTGGTTTTAGCCTAAAAAAGTGGAAAATTTCGAATAGTGTGTCACTATTGTCTTGTCTTAATAGGCCGGTGTTTCTAATTATTGTGTGGGGTCCTGCTGGATATCCAAGGATTCCTCGCTGAAGTAGTGCAAGTTCCATTTTCCTTTTATAATAGAGCTGTGGAAGCACGTGATTTGACCAAGGTCTGGGATTTGATTTTATGTTGGAAATTCGAATGTGTTGGAACGAAATAATACTTACATATAGATGGCGTTCCAATACCAAATCAAAAGTTTTTCCCAACTGCTACTGCTAATACTTAAAACATCAGCAAACAACAGCTTTTCTGAATACGTTTTTATTGAAAGATGATTTGTTATGCAAGTCGCGTTCGTTACATCCACAAGGACAGCTACCCACCCACTCACGCACGAAGACAAATGTATGCATTGCCAATTGTCACTTTTGCTGACTGACTTTGACAGGAAATGCCTTTCATAAACTACGCTTAGGAATTTGAGTCCATCAGGACGGTGTGGCAGCCCCAGGCTACCGCCCCAGATGCGGTCTGGCATTCAAGAGCGTGGAAAAAATGTCGCCTGCAAGTATGTGATGGTTTCCATGTTTGCTTTCTTCAACTTAATGAAAAAGTTTTTATTGCCACCTCACACTCATATGCGAAATTTGTGCGGGAGACAACTATACGGCTGACTTCAAGCCCAGTCGCATAATAAATGGACTGCTGGGGGCGTGGCAACAACCTCTCGTGAGATTGATGGCACTTCTCAAAACACAATGATGACGAACTGGGGCATCAACAACCCAAAGCTTTCACGTCTAATTAAAAACACAAGAGCTTCAAATCAACCGTCCTCACGTTGTGGGTATGGCTCAGCACCCCGTCCCCAGATGAACCGCAAAAGGACTCGCATTACTCAAACGTTATAAACACATTAAAGACGCACAACCCAGCCGGCTACATAAAATCTAAGCCGTAATTACACATGCGACCAGAAGCAGGCCGGCAACCTTACTGCAGTCCAACATATGTTTCGACGATGGCTCCCAGGAGAGACTGAGTCCGAATGCGGGTGGGCACCGGGGCCATAAACGTAAGTGAATTAACCATTCAACTAACATTACGGCCATTAAATCATTTTTGTGAGCGCCGCGTGCGGACGGCAGCCCCGGAAACCCTTGGCAAAGCAAAGAAGCTTGTGCCGTACCGCATTGGGGCGTGTGCCGCAAAAGTGAACAAAGCTCTGCTGCATACTTTTGGGGCGCCATCGCACAAAAAAGAACATGTAAACTAATTTGATGCGCCTACCTCCACCACCGCAACGCACTCGACCCTTGTGCGTGTGCTTTGCAATTGAAATTTGAAGTACAATGTGTGGAACCACAGCCATTTGATGAATGGGTGGGGCCTGGGCGTGGTGAAAAGTGTTTACAGCGTTGCAATAAATTGCGTCCAGCACGCAAAGCGCCCCGCTGAAAGCCGCCAAACAAAACACCTTACAATTCACTGCGGGGTGCGGCGCCCCGGCGCCGTTAAACGAATTAGAAGCCGCAGCTCTCCAAGTGCATTGGCATGGTACTGGCACAAGGCGTCGAAAGGTGCGATTGTAATAGATGTGAGCCCACGAGGGGTTCGAAATCAATATATGACTCACGCAGCCCATTGGAATGTTCAAGAAGCAGGCCCACCTCTTTAAATTAGTTTGTATTGCACTTTAAGTATTTCCCACTGATAGATCGAAAATCATCCATGGTGTCACTGACACCACCGCATCGCAAATACCAACCGTAATGGCATCGCACTCCCCCTCGTTGCTCTTCTATTTATATCTCTGCAACACTTGCGCGCTATCTTTATGTGGCAAAAGGTGAAATAAATGCCTTAACGAGCATCGAGCCGCGCCGAAGTGTGTCGGCAAAATGAGCCGTAAAAGCAATCAATTTGCCATGTGTTTTGGTCCCATCTCGGCGAATGTAAATGCAAATGTACACAAAATCAAATAATGTACATGGAAATTGCAGGCAGGCAGCTTCGAATTTTCAGAGATTTATTTACATATTCCCCTCAGTCGCCCTCCTGCGTCCACCGGGTGTGCGCAAAGTGAGAGCAAACAATTATGAGACAGACCCAAATCCTAGCAGGCGCCTTTGATGACACACTTTTTGATAAATACGATATGTAATTGCAAATATTTATGTGTGCGCACGAATGACAACACAAATACCAAGCCAAAAGCCTCCACATTGACATCGCACAACAAATACGCGTATGTAAATAAAACTCACACACGGCAGTGGCAAGGAAACAGCCCGATACGTGCCGCAGTCAACGATTGTAATTTTTAATGGCAACCTCAGGGCCAATCCACAAGGTGAAGAAGTGTGCTGTGAGCTGCATTTAAATGCCACTTTCAGCTCAAGCAAAATTGCCATGAAAAGATCCGGGAAGGGCAATTGAAAGTGCAAAATATTGAGCGAGGTCGCTGCTCCCGAAGCACCGGGTCAAGCCCGGGCGGAGATGACCAAAAAAATATGCAAGCTAAGAAAATAAAGATATTCAAACTAACTTTGCTTGTGTCGAATATGTTTTTCCCTTATTTTATAAATTAAACAATATTTGTGTCAGAGACCAGCTTATATCATTCTTTGCGATTGCACTAGGAGAAATTTTCCCAATTTTCAGTCATTAATCAATATCTTCACAATTGACCAAAGTTTTGGGGTCTAGTTTATTGGTAAACTATCGAAAGGTCGGAAGAAAGTGCTTTGGAAAATTTTAAGAATTTAAGTTTGGACTCATTTCATCGCGTCTTTTTAAGCAATTAACGGACTTTATTTGTTGGGGAATCAAATTTATTAACATTCACTGAGACAATCCAAAAACCAATTGCTTTAGTCAAATTGTTCTTAGTTATCACACATGGCATTAAAGTCAACATGGCCAAAATTGAGTTTATCACATAAAAATTTGAATTTCTCAGAGAATGCGCAAATGGGCCCATTGAGACAAAGTGAAACAGAAGCGAAATTTATGGCTCTGCATGGCGCAAAAAACAGCAGCCTTAGCAAATCTAAGCAAAATTTGGTAGGGCTTTTTCAAAGTTGAACTTTCACCACGATTAATTTCAACAGACCACAGGTTATAACATATAGTAGATTCGAAAATGACGAAAATTCGACACTAAAAAGTTGATCGAGTTGAGACTAAACAAAAAAGAAAGTCGGTCAAGCCCGACAATAACATACTCTGTACCCTTAATGTCGCTGCTCGCATTTGCTCCCGAGTTATACGCGCTCATCTCTAAGATTCTGTCTCTCCCTCTCACTAAGATTGCTTCTGTTGAACGGAATGCTGTGGTTATGGGTGGGGGGGTGAGGTGTGTTAACTGGCCGTTTTTATATTCTATACCGAAGGTACATAGAGTATATTAAGTTTGTGCAAAAGTATGTAACAGAGAGAAGGAATCGTTTCCGATCCTATAAAGTATATATATTCTTGATCAGCATTAACACCCGAGTCGATATAGCCATGTCCGTCTGTCCGTCCGTCCGTATGAACGAAGAGATCTCAGAGATGGTAAGAGATAGAGGTTTGACATGTATGGGACATATATTTCTTATACTTGCAGGCGATCAAGTTTATTTTCAATTTTTGATACGCACCCTCCAGCCCCCGGAATTTGGAAAAAACGTGTATCTTCTACAGTTTTGATGATATCGTTCATCCTATCTTTATCATTCTTTCAGCAAATCGATCAAAAATCTTGATAACTAAATATCTCTAGAAAGTAAAATTTTTTCTAAATTGCGGGGACGGGAGGGGGCGTTGACAAAACTAAAAATAATGATTCCTTCTCCCTGTTTCATACTTTTGTACAAACTTAATATACTCTGTATACCTTTGGTACAGAGTATAAAATTTTTGAAAGGGTTTGATGGTAGTACAAAAACTTCCTCTGGGTTTGCCCTGGTTAGCTGCCGTTTTCTTTTTATTAAACTTAAAAGTTTTCAGCTTCTGATTGGGACTAGCAACCACGTACCTCGTAAACTACAGGGTGGTCCATCTTGCGTTTGGTATTTGAACTATTCATAATTTGACTTTAAAAACGTCAAATGTCTGAAACTGGAATGTTGGTGGATAAACCAACCTGTGTACGTACTCGTCCGGTGCCCTCAACCGAAAACATTGCTGCGGTTGCTGAAAACGTGCGTGATCAACCATCGACGTCAACTCGCCATCGATCTCAACAATTGGACATTTCGCGCTATTCTTTGATGCGAATTTTGCATAAAGACCACCATAAAGTCCATGAAGCCATACAAAGTTCAATTGGTGCAGCAGCTAAAGCCAATTGACCATCCGAATCGTCCACAGCTCGTAAATTGGGCTGAAGATTGTTTGTCCGAAGATGGTGAATTTGACCGAAAAATCATCTTTTCGGATGAGACACATCTCCACCTCGGTGATTATGTTAATAAACAAAATTGTTGCATCTGGAGCACAGAAAATCGCCATATCGTCGCCGAGAAGCCAATGCACCCACCACGTGTCACTGTTTGGAGCGGATTTTGGTCTGGAGGCATCATTGGTCCATTTTTCTTTGAAAATGAAGACGGAGCCACCGTGACCATGAATGGTGAGTGCTACCGCGCAATGTTAAGTGATTGGTTGGGACGATATTTGGTTTCAACAAGACGGCGCTACGTGCCACACAGCGCACGCCACAATCGATCTTCTGCGCCCTATCTTCGATAATCGAATAATCAGCAAATATGGAGATGTGAATTGGTCGCCCAAAAGCTGTGATCTGACACCGTTAGACTATTATCTTTGGGGAGCGGTCAAGGACAAATGATATGCAAGCAATCCTGAAACAATTGATGAGTTAAAGAACGAGATTCGAGTTGCTATTGCTGGCATACGTGCCGAAGCAATTGAAAATATTCTCAAAAATTGGGTGGATCGAATGGGCTACTGCCAAGTCAGCCGTGGTGGTCATTTGACCGAAGTTGTTTTTCATACATAAATGACATGAACCAACCTTTCCAATAAATGTTCAACCTTTGAAAAATATTGAACCGTTTTTTTTTAGCAAAATTAAATTCCAATTTTTAAATGGACCACCCTGTATTTGGAATTTCGCTTTGACGTCTTAGAGGAAGTTTTTGCTCTTGGCTTGGCTTACAAAACATATCTAAGTAGCAAGTCAACAAATTCGAATCTATAAACTTAAAATTACAAACATTTCGTAAAATCATCATGGTTTCCCTCATATCGTACTATTTTTTAACTTTGTCTTAAAAACTGTAACGAATTTGACTAAAACGTAGCTAAGACTTAAATAAACAAACGGTTCAAACATACCAACATCATTCGATTGGTCTTTCGTATAGTTACGAGCCCTTAAGCATGTAGAATTGTAACCAGAACTCGAAAAATGGCAATTTCTGGTAGCAATTGGCTGACACAGTCAAAAATTTCGATTGTTTTTGTATTAAATCAATAAAATAGTAATAAAAACATAAATTCCAAATTATAATTAAGAAATGTATGTGGGGTTTGGTGACCTGTTTTTGATTTTAGTCAATGTTACAACTGGCTAGCTCAAGGTCTTTTTTGGTTGATTATAAGCCTTACCTTGTGTATTTACAAAAAAACTTGTGGCCCTGCTAAGGAGGATCATTGGACGGATAGCCCAACCACCTAGCAGCAGCCATAAGCAACAGAATTAATTGCAACAAATTGGTAAACAAACACCTTCAAACAAAAAACCATAGCCGAAATTCGGGCTGCGAATTTATAATAGTGTAATTCCTATGTCTTTATTCGCCCCTTTTCAGAGTATAAATACTAACTGGATGTTTGGTTGAAGTGTGAACAGCAAAACAAGTCCGCTGATGAGAGAATTTGGTTATTCTCGAAACAGCGATCGTTGTACGGACATACCCAATTGCTATTCCAAAATGTTGTTAATTAATATCTGTGTTGGTTATAAAATGCTTTTAATCAACCAAAAAAGACCTTGAGCTAGCCAGTTGTAACATTGAATAATTAAGAAATTTTATTTTTTTTACTTTTTTACCGAAAATATTCGTTTTTTGAGATTTTGTGACAGTTGTACATGCGTGTTGGCCTATAATTATGTGAAAGAGTAATTAAATGATGTTGGTTCCTTCCAACGGTTTTTTTATTTAGCTACAACTTTTTATTATAATACTTCTCCAAATTTGTAACGGGTTTCAAGATGAAGTTGAAAAACTGTAAACAAGTGGTAAAAACTTGTTTTTTTTGAGAAACTTTTGTAATTTTGAGTATGAAGATGTATTTTTTTTAATTTGCTGCAAAGAAATGCTTTGTAGGCCAAACCAAGAGCAACAACTTTGCCAAAGTAATAAAAGCAAAACTCAAAACAGTTTACGAGATATGGAATCGTAAATCCTACTCTGAAGCGAAAAAGTTCAAAGTGCAATAAAAATAAAACTGCAGCTAATCAGACCAAACCCAGATAGGGTTTCTATACTATCATCACACCCTTTCAGAATTTTTTGGTCTCGACGCGGGCATAGCGACGTAATTCCGACTACATAATTTCGCCCAGTACATTTGGAATCGATATTTAGTTGTTTTGAAACAAAAGACATTACTCCGTCAAAACAAAACGACATTAATTCGCTCGAAATTATGTCGTTTCGAAACGACATTGTTCCGACAGACAGAAAGACATTATTTCGCTCGAAATTATGTCATCTTAAGACGACATTATTCCAACAAAACAAAACGACATTATTTCGACTAAAAACTCTAATTCGAACGTCGAAACTATGTCGTTCTAAAACGTCATAATTTCAATCGACCAATTACAAAATTTAAAGACGTGTAACGAACACGGGAATGTGTGCAGCTAACTGGAGGCGTACTCTGCCTACGGGGTCGACTGTGGTCAGGGAAAATGGGGTGGGTGCTTTGCCACCTAGAGAGCTGCCCCGTCACATAACTAAAGATAGTAGACAGAGTTAAGGAAGGACGGGACAAAACAACCAAATACTGGTCTAAATGATCAGACAGACTATGTATTGTTGAAGAACTGAGGTGGTAATGTTCTTCTTCTAATACCCTCCCAACCTGTAAAGACATAGAATCCATTGCCCTTGCCATTTATCCTTTTCTAATGATGCGAACAATTTACTTTAGGTGCCCATACAAAGTGAGTTTAATTCATATTAATTCATAATATTCACTTTGGTTATACAACATTTTCATATCCATTGTAGGTCTTCATTACAAATGGTTTATGATGGATAATCTTGAACTTATAGAATTTACTTGTCAATTCAAAATTATTCATCATACTAAAACAAAAGGTACACGATATTGATAAATGATTAATAAGAGAAGTAGGTAAAATCAACAAACAAACTTTAATGTAATCCGCGAATGCTTCTATGCTTAAGGCTAATTGATTACGTATTGGTATTTATATGAATATCAGGGAATATATGTAGATAAGAGTATATATGTATATAAGAATAGATATGGATATAAAGGTATGTATGTATGTATGTGTATATGTCAGATAGGTATGTACGAAATCTTCAATTAATTTGCATTTCTGTTGGGACTGACGGCTATGCCGTACTAACACGAAGCTTATCCATCGATGTCAGCAGGCCTTATGACTGATGTGCTGTATGGACTTAAAAGTTAATTAGATAAATGCAGAAATAATATATTAACGTACATACCATACCATATGAAATTAGATTTAGTTTAAGAATATTATAAAAATTAATTATTTAAGAAAATAGGCTCAAACGTTTCAAACATTTAAGCTATTCGCGACGTCTCATAGATAAGTTGTTTCTACTACGCAAGCGAATTTAAGTAACAAAAGGGTGATTGGGCGCCACATGTCAGTGAACCGGCCCTGGGTGGTTTCTTGAATTGACATCAGAGCGCGATAGCAGCAAAATGATTATGATCCTCAGGCATGGCTTAGAAGTAGCTGGCACGATAAATTCACTCTAATCCAAATGTCCGCTAAGATTTGAAGGATCCTAAGCATCTGTGGTAAGTAGTGAGTGAAGCGACAAAATCCGTACGTAATTGACTAATTCGCGGTACGCATTTACGACACCGGTGCTTCTCTGGTCACAACTGCAGGTATTGGGAACCAATCAGACACTGAACACTAAATCATGAGAATAATAAGTTTGTAATTCTCTGGTGCTTCTTAGCAATAATTACCTTTGGTTTGATCTCAGAATTAAATAAGTATGTATGTGTGTGTGGGTGTGTGTGACACCACGCACTTTCGGTATCCAATTGCTTAGCAACGCAAACGCATGTACAAATGCAAGGGCTTGTGTCAACAACAACAAAAAACGGAATCTTCCAGTCGACAGTTTATCCAGATCTAGACAAATTGCAAAGTTAATTCACGCCCGTGTGCACTTTTCACTTGTTACCTTCGATTGAGGTTATGGCAGCACGTGTACGTATATAAATGCGTAATATCGTTGGCTGCAAAATGCTGAGTGATCAACTTGGGCGAATTGGCCGCAACGAAATGCTCACTCTCCAATTCTTTGGCTTATTCGATGGTTGGGTATAGACCGATATTGAGATTCACGAGGTATATCTTTTCTTTCGCTAACGCACAATATTTTATGACCGTTCTCGTCAAGCACAAAATCCAAAAAGAAAGAGGCTTGCAGGAAATGCTCTGATGCTAGTTGTCAAACCATTTGACAATTGACCAGTATTAGTTTATAAAGGGATCATGCTAACAGAATACTGGGTAACAGCTGTGATCTATGGGTTGCCAGACTGTTAGCTTTGTGGCTTGTTGGACATTGGCACAGTCTCCAACAAAAGTTTATGTTCTGCAATGCACTACGCAAACTCACACCCCTACAGACGCTGTCATGAAAATCAAAATAAATTTTATATTAAAAGAAAGGGTTTTTGTCTCGTATTGTTGCACTGAATGATCGCTTCAATAAACAAGATTTATTTACCTGTGTCGATAACGATGACGATGTTGAGGAACTAACAAATTTGGGGGAAATGGCGTGGTTAAGCATATCAGCATCATCCCTGACCTCGACTCATTCAAATTTAAGCGCACTGAGTCTTCCTTTTGTTCATGAAAACACATGCAACATTTGTTAAGGGAACCCAAAATCTGTCCTTTTGAGGCCTTGCAATCCCATTAATGTGTGCAAATCGTGTTGGGATAGAGTAGTTAAGGAAAATCTTTTGAAAAACGAAAATTCCAGGCGTATTGCTGACCAAAAGAAAGGTGTCCGATTTGCAATCAAATTGTAAACGAAGCCATCAAAAATGTTTATATTTATACGTAGTAAACATTACAATTGGAAGATAGCAAACTTTCCATATGTATTTTTGGTCGCTCAATTCAAATCAATTGTCTGTTTTCGCCCAGCACCTCAGGTTTACGAGATATTTGCATAAACGTGTGTTGTTTACATTTATAGGTGCTGTGACCGCATTAATTAACCTTTTCCAACCAAATTTGTTTTAATATAAGCTGCATTGAATGATCTTACAGAGAAACCAAACACGTTTTGATTTTGATCATAAGCTATAATTTTAATGGATTTTAAAATGGTAAATATGGTTATTTTATGATAAATTTATTTTTTTTTCCCCAAAAAATTCTGAAAATGGTCTGATGACAGAAAAAATCTTAGGAACCATTAATGGATAGTCCTCCTCTTATTTACCACATCTTCAGTTTTTTGATATACTAGTTTTTTTTTTAAGTTATAGCCCAAAAACTATAAAAATGTTCCATTCTTTTTTGCATGATTTTGAAATTTCTTGCAGTTTGATAATAACAAGGTAGTTATTGGAAAATAAAAGAGTGGCAATAAAAAAAATTTTTTTTGATTAATTTTTGTTAATATAAAGACATATTGGAAGTTAATATTATTTTAAAAATGTAAAAAAGAGTCGTAAATTTTTATAGTATTTGGTTCATAACTTTAAAAAGAGCTATTATATCCAAATACTGAAGATGTGGTAATAATTAATAAAAATAAATGGACAATTAATTTGAATTCAGCGACCAATTATACATATGCAAAAGCTGGCCTTTTTTTGTAAGCCTGTGTTATTATTTAAGAAACTACATACTGGATTTATGCATTATTATTTTCAGACAATAATAAACATCATTTACGAAATTTAATGTTGAAAGATTATCTTACTGTGTTAGGAGGCGGAAAATAAAAATTTTTTACGCATAATTTGATTTTATTGGCAAAACGTAGCATCGAATTTATGTCGTTTCAAAACGCCATAATTTCGACAGCAAAAAATTGGAATTGGAACGTCGAAATTATGTCGTTCTAAAACGACATTGTTCCGACAGACAAAACTACATTATTTCGCTCCAAATTGTGTCGTTTTTTCAGTCGAAATTATGTCGTCGGAACTATGTCGTCACCCCTCGACGCGATCAACATTTTTTTGTTCAAAAATGTGTCACAGTGTTAGACTCCATTAAAAATATTTGAGCTAGTCCATTAGTGCGTGTATATATATTATATATAGGTACAAAAATCTTATAGTGACGAAAAGTTTCGAACATTAAAAGGATTTACAATGATTATAAAAAATTTTTGCTGTGGCATGTTGCCGTTAGCCAAATGTAGGTGACATTTTCCTAAACTCCGATTCCCCGACAACGATTTCTGGTTACATGTCTCCATAGTCCATTAAAAAATCGCGTCGATACTGCAGGCACTCTCTAAGGTAGGAAGTGAGCGAACGCCAATTTCTTCCGTTTAAGAGCTTGTGCATTTCCTGGTCGGTCAGAGTATCTTTTCCCCAGTATAGGACTCTGAGTTCCTTCAGAATTGTACAGCGAGAAAAGAAGTGGGCGGTGTCTTCTCTCTCTCCGGTGTTGCAGAGAGTGCAATGACTGGGGTTTGAGATATGTGGCATATACTTTAGGTTGAGCACTTCCGTTCTCGTTCGAAAAATGACTGATTTTGCTGCCACATCTAAATTGTCAGTGAAATCATTTATATCTTTTAAGTTATACTCCAGTTTGCTTGAAGTGTCCCGAGACTGACTTTCACGGGCTTGTGATTCAAAGCCAATCCTTTCCGTGCCGTCTATACTCTGCAGCAGTTTTGTCTGCCAATGGTTCCATGAGCTATGGTCTTCTATGTTGCACCTAATATTGTGTTCCAACGCCATGGCTTCCCACCTTCCGACAAACTGTGATCAACTGCAGATCAAGTATATTTCCAATTTTTGCCACGACCACCCCGCCCACACAAAAAAAAAGTAGTGAATAACTCCCACAATTTTTAACATATCGATCTCAAATTTAAAACATACATTTATGTTCGCAACATCTATAAGCCCTCCAATTTTCATCAAGATCGGATGATAAATAGCCGAGCTAAAAACACGTTGCATACTTTTCGGCTGTCTCACCTCAGGAACACAGGAAGGCTATTAAACATTTCTTTCCACGAGTAACGGGTATATCGAAGTCGGTTAGAGCCGACTTTAACGTACGCTCTTGTGTTCTTTTGCGTTTTGGTGTAGCACGTTAGCAGCTGCGCCTCTCGGACTGTTGGGCGGGAGGTGGGCTGGTGAGGTGGTATAGCGTTTTTTTTTATTTCACAATACAAAAGTTTTTCTAAGCCAGACTCTATTTTTAATAGCAAATTGCGTAAAAGTCCCCAAAAACAAAGTGGCAGCTTTGCAGTCTAGTTGTTGCACTCAGAACCGAAATTGTACCTGTACAATGTGTAGGTTCTTTTCAGTTTTTTCGGTTCCAAGAATATCGGTTCTCGGATACCGAATCAGGTTTACTTTCCGGTTCTGAGTTTTAATCGTTCCTTTTCGGTAAACGGTTCCAGTTCTGGTTCCGGTTTGATTCACTGATTTAAATACAACAAAAAAATTCCCAACATAAAAGAATTGAAATGGTCGTTTCTCGAAGATGCCAGAAGACGGAGAGTAATGGATATGTCGAGGAAGGCAGCTTCAATGAAACCATTCCACTACAGCTCTTCCTACAACAATTGGTGCATTTAAGCCTTGTCTTCCAGCAATAACGATAACAGGCTCGTGAAAGTTATTTATTGTGCATGGCAATGCGTGGAATAATTTAGCCATAAGTCTTTGGTTGACTAGTGGATCGCCTCACAAGATAGGCAGTTTTATCAACGCAAAATCTTATTCAGTCAGAAAATGGGTATTTGAGATTGGCAATTGCCTGAATCCGTGACTAGAAATAATGTAACCATTTTAAAAACCAAGCCTAGAATCTTCAAAAAATATGGGGACAGCACTGAATATGTTCGTAAATTAAATTGTGTTGGGGATACTAATGGCGATGGTTGAAATTGTTAGGTAGTGTTGACCCTACCGCCATATCAGTATTAAAGAACATTTCTTCGAAGTTGTGGCGTATTTTGTATGCCCACGATGAGGGTATATTAAAATTGTCCAGATGTTTGTAACGCATGGAAAAAAGCATCTCCGACCACATTAAGTATACATATTTTTGATCAGAATGACAAACAGTTGATATAGCCATGTCCGTCTGTCCGTCCGTCTGTTTCAATTCTATCTCCTCAATCAGTTTTAAAGCTATCGTAACCAAACTTTTCACGAATTCTTTGGGTACAAAACCGGAACCGGTCGGATCGGATGACTATAGCATATAGCTGCCATAGGAACCATCGGTCAAAAAACTAGTTTTAGTGACAAAAACTTTTTTGTTTTCAATGCAAACGTCTCCAAACCTCTTATTAATCAGTTTTCTACACTTCTAAATAAATTCATAAGTTTGATGAAAATCGGACAACTATATGGTAAGGCTGCCAAACAAAAGATATGGCTGAAAATAAGTTTTAGTTAGAAAAACTGTTTTGTTTTCAATGGTAGCGTCTTTATACACTTCAGTTACGAATATTATCGGTTTCCACACATCCACACATCTGGTCACACTATTCATCGTGATAACGCATCGGCAGCACGACAACCCGTGTTTCTGGTTTGGCTTCGGACACTCGTGGCTGCGCCCGCATCGCTCCGTACCATCTAACAATAATTGTTAGTTTAAGTGATATTCAATAAAGTTAGTTAAATATTAAACCTCGCAACCAAATGGTGTGGTAGCCCTGGGCACCTCTGGTCACACAATTTATCGAGCACCATCCTTAACGCTATAGCAGAACGACAACACGCGCCATCCGTGGCGCTCAGTTTCTGGCTGGCGTCCGCCACGCGCGGCGTCGCGTCGCATCATCGTCAACTCAATCGACTTTCATTCATTCATTTTAGCGTGTAGTATTATTATTCAATAAAGTTAGTTACATATTAAGCCCTCGTAGCTAAAATGGTCAACGTAGTGGCGCCATCTATTGCTGAGTTTGGGAAATAGCTCAGCTAATATTGTTCAAAGCGAAAAATAAATCGGTGAATAAAAATCATTAAAAACTTTTATCTAAATAAATTATACCAGCTGCAAGGGTATATAACCTTTGGTAATCTGTCCTCTATTTTTATACCCATTACTCGTAGAGTAAAAATAGTCCAGTCATATTAGTGTTTCACCTCGGAATGAGAGTTGATAAGCTGGAAACTGCTATGCACCTTCGTTTTGGCCTTCAGTACTCAGCGGTTATCTCAGTTTCTATAGCTCCAATTATGTAAACATCTATTGCAAAAAAAAAATTTTACAGAAAAAACTTGGACAAAAGTTTTGTTTTCAGACAATAATTTTATAGGGCGAGTGCATTAAATGTTATGAGCTCAACTGTAGAAAACACATTTTTTTCCAAAATGTAAAAATTTAACGTATTTAAAATGCTTGTAGATGCGTACTGAAACAATATTATCAGGTTTTTTAATTGGACAGTGAAAACTGAGTAATTTACTTTAATAAAAGCCCTCTAACTCAAAAATCGGACATGAAATCGCTATTTTATTCCAGTTTTCTGTAAATGCTAAGGTAATTTTGACGTAAAGTAAATTACATGGTTTTCTGTTAAATTTTTTGTACAACTTTGAAATCTTTTAAAAACAAAACGCTATGAGAGTTAAGGTAGAGACAACCTTTGAAAAATCGAATACAACGATTATCGATAGTATCTCGATAACTTGCCGATCGATTTTTTTCCATGACGATTTTCGTGATCAGCGGGCCAATATGTAGGTAAGGTGTTTTTAATTACACAAAGTAGGTAAGTATTATAAGATGAATATATTTGATACATATATTATATGCGAAATGTTATTAAATTATAGTACTAACTATTAAATAATACAAATTATTTATTGTTAAAGATATTTTTCAATGATTTAATAACTTTATAAAAAATTTGTTAAGACGAAAATTGTCGCAAATTGTATTCTCTACATACATGCTCTACATAATTTGTAATAGATGTTTACATCATAAGAGCTGTTGGAGGAGAACTTTCATTTATATCAGTTATAATTAATAGTACACTAAGAAAAAACTAGAACGAATAATTTAAGTACGAACGCTCTTGAAAAATAAATTAGTCGTTCTTGAATTTTCAAGAATTTCGCTCTTGGAATCGAGATAAATTCGTTCTAAACGTTCTCAATTTGGTTTTTTTTATAGACAAGGGGGGTGAGGGCAACTTAACTTTGAGAGAATAGCGTTGGAGTCGCTCTCGCAACTGCGTTTATTTATAAGTGTGATTTCGCTGATATATAGCTGAGTTCGCTAAGCTGCCCGCCGCCTGTGTGTGTTTCAGTCTTTCGAGGAACCGTGTTCAAGTCCCAGAAAAGTACAAAAAAAAAAAAAATATCTATGTGGTTATCTCAAAATCAATCACAGTTTAAAACAAAGTTTGGTGGGTGGTGGTATTTGATAATGGTGAGTGGGAGGGGGGAGGGATACGAGACGGACCACGTCGGTCGGGTCGGGTCGGTCGTGTCTCTACCACCCCCCACCCCAAATATTCTTTTTAATTTTTTTATTTTGAGAACTATTCGTTCTTGGATGCAGTACTGAAACTCTTGAATCAATAATTATTCATACTTAGATCAAGAGCTGAAACTCTTGAATCAGGAATGTCGGGATCAAAAATTGACTCTTGAATCAAGAATTTCGCTCTTGGATCAAGAATTTTCAATCTTACCGTACTTTTGAGAACGAATGCTCTTGATTCAAGAAATTCTCTATTTTTTCTCTGAGTGTAGTAAAACATTCAATCATTCAAATTCAAATCTAACTGAAATCACGTAATGAAACGTAACATAGTATGTAATCACCGCTTAAACAATGTAAAGGGATTGGCAGGCCCAATTTTCTCTTCTCTCTCATTGCCTTTGATATCTCGCTCTACTTTACTCATCGATCAAAACTCATAGCTTTGGGCAGCGAATGCTGGAAGCAGCGAAGTCAGTTAGCAGCGCACACTACAAGAGATCAGCCGTCAATAAATACATACAAAAAGAGAACGAAACCAATTTTCATTTGGTACTCACGGGCAGCAGCTTGGACCAATAAATTACATTAAAGAACTCCCGAATTTGCATATTCTTAGTGGGAATTACTCCCACAGGAGCCATAGAAACCGATATAATCGCTGAAAACGGATTTTTGTGACCTTCGACCCTGAATAACTAACGACGCTCACACGAGATTTTATGTGACTTTTGACACAACGTTTAGAATGCTAAGACGAAGGTGTATCAGGTTATTATCTCTCATCCCGAAGATGACCCCTTTTTTTTTTTGCTTATTTGACTGGGCTTAAAGGGTATACTAAAGTCGTGCAAATGTATGTAACAGGGAGAAGGAATCATTTCAGACCATATAAAGTATATATATTCTTGATCAGCATCAACAGCCGAGTCGTCAGTTGGGTTCGAACAGCCAGACCGAACTTTCTGCAAAAGTTTAGGGGTTTTCAGCCTTAATTGAAATACACAGAAAAGCAATAGACACAAAGAACTTTTAGAATTTTAGAATTGTGAATAAGACAATAGTCAATAAAACTCTTTCCTGGTGTGATCAAATAAATAAGGATGTAACTAAGCCGTATGGATCCCTCACACTATTGCATTTAAGTTAAATGATTTGACACAACACTTACTACGTATGTCTAATCGACTTTTAGTATCTAGACTTATTTGACACCTGGCCTCTTCTATGGAGTGGAAATCTTGGGCAATATTGATGCAAGCAAACTTAATATAAGTGTAGCCCTTAACAATATTGCTTGATACGTTTTTGGCCTAGAGCCAACTAATCACATTTCATACAACTGTGTGAAGCTTTTCGACTTTAATTTAGATAGTTGGATGTAGTATAGAGCGTTGATATTTCTACAAAGTCTTATTAGCACCAAAGAACCAAACTACCTCTATGAAACGCTTGAATTCTCTGCCTCTCGCCATACTAATAACATTGTCTGCCTAAGACGTTAGTTAGCCTTATCCGAAAAAACATTTGGAACAATATGCCGCATGATTTGAAGACAATTAGAAATGCACCTAAATTTCGAGTTAAACTTTTTGCACATTTTCAACCCAATAGATAATAAATGCTTAGCACTTAAGATTAATTTAGTTTCAATGTTATTTTGTTTCTCTCAATGTCAATGTTTATTGATTTAGGATCAATTTCTTATCTTATATATAGCTGTATCAGATAAACTTAGAATTTACTCTGTTATTTGTAAGTTTATGTGTCAGAAAGGGCTATCTAGAAGATGTGAAATCGAGCCTTAGAGATAAGTATTAAATAATTATTTTGTGCTACTATATTTTTGTGAGTAGTGTCCTAATCAAATCTTTTAAAAAGCGTGTAGCACCAGGAAGTAAGTAAGTAATGAATAAATAAATAAAAGAATGAATCGTTCGTATCACAGAAATTGCCCATATTCAATGCATTTTCGGATTGAAAATGCTTCGCTCTATGCACTGCAAACTTTAGGCCAAAATATCAAAATGATAAGAGAGCATTTCCACGCCTGGCTTGCGTTCAAATTGGCAAAAATTAGTTTGGAGGGTGCATAAATTTATGAAAACACAAGGGCGAGGGTGCGCCACTTGGGGTTTGGTAGAATATGTACGTAATACAAGTGGCATATGTACAAATGTTGAATTTTTAATTGATGCCTGCAGATTTCAGTGCTAAGGGTGAGCTTTTCAATTACCGCGCTTAATGTGAACCGCAGAGCGTATGAGTGCCATGTATAATTAAAACAGCATTAAATTTGAAAACAGACACCAGAGTAACTGGATTGCGACTGTAAGTTAAGAAAAAAACAGTGCGTTTGCTTGCACTCAAAAAAAGGAAATAATTAAGTGTTTTTTTTGCATTTAGGCATTTACACAGCCCAAAATGCCAGAAGCTTTTTTTAATCTCATGGCGTGTGTGCTAATTTTCGCCGAGAGACTTGGACCTACAGCTTAACTGAGGAGATTTTTAATGGCTAGTAACTTTACAGCTGGCGCCAATTGCTGGTGAAGGTTACCGGTTCTGTAAAAGTTATTAAAGAAAAAACTTTTTATTAGATGTTCCGAGGCGTGATCGAACCCATGACTTTCCGCACAGCTGGCACACACACTACCGCTGCACCACAACCTGTCACCTTGCTTGCGTTTTTAGCAGAGAGTCCAACAGAGTAGAAAAGTACATACACAGAAAAAAAGGCGAGCTAAAACAAGTCCAAGAAAATTGATTTGATGTTCACCTTCGGATCGAAATTTCAAGTACGAGTCGTACTAGATTTTTCTTGAATCCAGCACGAAAGGATTGGAACAATCCTAAAAGGTTTGTACCAATCCGAAAATGCTCATTTCAAGAACGGATCCTACTTGAAAACCAAATGATCCTGACTCGAGATTGAAGTAAGTACGGAATTCCACTGTCAAAGTAAAAGATCGAAAAGAAACCGAGAGCAAGCTCGAAACTGAGAGAGTAAAGCTCTCTCAGGCTAAATGTGCCGGCCAAATGGAGAGGACTAAAAAGTGTGCTTGTGTTGGTGAACAAGAGAGCTCTCTCCACACTACAGCCGTTCTACTTGCAATTCAGTGTTCACCGATTCACACAATCATGAGTTCGGCTCGCGTTTGGCTAAAACCACGACTGACTTCGGCTCCTGGTAGCTATGGCTGGTCGGCTCTGGTGTACACACACATACACAAATTTTTCTGACAGCTTAGCAGTTATTGGTGGTGTGGATTTTTGCTCTAGCCGTTGCCTTGTAATTCCCTACCATTTTTATAGCTGCTGAAAAAAAGGATTTTTTGTAAATAAACGGCAGCTGCGTGTGGGTTTCATTAAAAAGAGAGCGGGTTCCACTGGCAGCACCCGCCGTACAAATTTTTGTTTTGTATGAGATGTCCGATCTATTTCGTTGTATAATATTTGGTAGTATGGAGTACTTGTGAGTGTTTTTTTTGGGGTACAAATGCGTTTTAACATTGAGCTAAAGTCAAACTCAGTAATTTTTGATGCAATCCTTTTTCGGATTGAATGTAGTTCGATTATCGAGCTCAATTTAATCTCGGGTATTCTTGCACCAAACCGACTTCGAGATCAATTCAAGAACGAATATCGAGCTTAAGTCAATACCGAACCTTCTTGATTGGATCCGACTGAGGGATCAAAGCGAGCTCGAATAACACAATTAAATCAAACCCGTGTGAGCCAAAGTGGGGATCAAAACAATAATTTCGGGATTGAAAAATCCGTACTCGGATGGATTGATTCTCGTACTTGGTTTGAGAAAATCCGGGCTTGAACGACTTCTGACATCGTTTGGGATTAATTTTTTCTAAAATTTCTCTGTACCAAAGGTACACAGAGTATATTAAATTTGTGCAAACGTATGTAACAGCCAGAAGGAATCATCTCCTACCCTATAGAGTATATATATTCTTGATCAGCATCAACAGCCGATTCGATATAGCCATGTCCGTCGGTCCATCCGTCCGTATGAACGAAGAGATCTCAGAGATGGTAAGAGATAGAGGTTTGACATGTATGGGACATATATTTCTTATACTTGCAGGCAGATCAAGTTTATTTTTAATTTTTGCCGCGCCCCCTCCCGCCCCCGGAATTTGGAAAAAACGTCATATCTCCCACAGTTTTGATGAAAGATTGTTCGTACCGTAGAGATATCTAGTAATTAAAATTATATATCAATTTGCTGAAGGAATGATAAAGATCGGATGAACGATACTCAAGTTATGAGCAAAAAACGGCCAGTTAACACCCACCAACTCCCCACCCATAACCACAGTATATCGTTCAACAGAGGCAATCTTAATGAGTGAGAGAGAGAGAAACTTAGCGATAATGATGGGTTTGACCGACTTTCTTTCTTGTTAATATAAAACTAGGGAAATAATTATTATAACCAGAGTAAAATATATAAAAATCAAACATAATGATTTTTAATTTTTTCGCTCATATATATTACTCAAAGGATGACTACGAAATGTATCCCTGTGCAGCGGATGCCGTGGCCGTCCTGCTAGAGGCTGTCCTTAAATCTTCTTGTCAAAAGATTTTGCGTTTGTTCCAAATGTGTTTTTTTCGCTCTTGTCCTTCTCACTTCATCTTTGCTTCTATTTACTGTTATGTAAATAAATTGTGCATTTCAAAAGGATTAAAAATTTTCGGTCAGTCACAAGTAAAATTACAATTTGTTCCAGCGCTCTAAAAGTTACTTTGCCTTGGTTAGGACTTGTCAGTGGAAAGATGGATAAGACCACATTTCAAATCATAACGGCCCCCACAAGTCATGAGCAAAAGCAAGAGCAACAAAACAATTTTCGTACTACCACTGGCAAAACAAATGTAACCAAAGGTTAAGAGTCAAGCGAGTCACCACAACATGCAGATATACAGACAGACACACAATACGTGTGCACACTGTGTAGGAATAGCAACAGGAACTTTGGCAACTTGTGAGTTTGTTTGCCCAGCGACTGCCACGGTTGCTTGTCTTGGCGCTCAGCGTTATGGGAGAACCCATTCCCTTCAACTACAATCATAGCTTTGGCTGAAAGTGGCACAATAACACGACGCCCCCACTCACCTGGCTCAGTCGCTTAATTGTGGCCAGGTTTTGGGTAGTTTGCGCACCCAAGCAGACCACGCTTTTTGGACTTTGGCTTTGGTTTGTCAAAGGCTTTGCAGTCTGCCTACTGACGACACGGCCATTTAAGCCATAGTAAGGCCGCCGTTCATATGTTAATATGTGTGCGCCGACCTGTGCGCCTTCTTTTGTTTGCCTCTAATTAAAAGCCACACACATACTCCACGAAGCTGGCTCACAATTTAACACTGTCACGCATCGTTTCGTGCCGGCTTTTGTGTCCGACCTTCTGCCTGAAAGGTAAGGCTAATGACTGAGCTGGGTGGGCATATACGCATGCCTGGCCAAGAGTTACAATTAGACTAATGAAAGCGGCATCAGACTGCGTAATTTTGTGGCTAATTTTTATTTGTGTCTAGCATACGCAGACCTTTAGTCCCTCCATGTTTGTTTTATGCATCCATTTGCCTTTTACCAATTAAAATAAATTATAATCCAATTTCCAAAAAAAAACCAAATGGAATTCGACATGCGCCAGCAAGGAAGTTTACACAATTACGCGCAGATTTATAACATTTTAGACAAGACGAGAGCAACAACAACAACAAAGTCACGAGCCACGACGCTTCATTGTCTCTGGGGAAGCAAATTCATTTGCGCGGAATGTGAAATGTAAAATACTTCTTATAAAGAAATGCCCTCAGCCTTCGATGCAAATGTCGCAGACAGACGGTCTGTTGCCTGTCTGAATTTTCTCCCTTTTTTTTGTTTTCCATTTGGTTAAGTTTTTTCTCGCTTTTGTGTTATCTTCGCATTAAAATATTCTTTTGCATTCATTCACTTTGAAAGCGAAAGCATTCGATGGATTTCAAGTTAAATGGTTTTACCGAAACCCCAGGGGAATATTGTGGCACGGACTATATAATTAGACATGGGCTCGGCAATCTGAAAGTCAAACATCTAAAAAAGTTGACCCAACACAGAAAAAAATATCCGTTCGAATTGTAACGAAATCATGAACTTTTATTGACAATATATGCGATATTCATGAACATTTTTTAAATTTTTTTTATTTAGTTTGAAATACCATCCTAACGTTACAAGTTACCAAAAACTTATATATTATATTATTGCGTTAGTCACAAGACATTCGATCACATTATGCTGTGAACATTTTTTTCTCACACATGAACAGTTTGGGATTGTCTTATCAACATTTTGTGCTTTACTTACGAACCTATTGGACATATTCTAAGAACATTTTGTGTATGGTTAATAAACGATTGAGGCTTATATCAAGATCATTTTATGCTCGCTTTATGAGCCGTTTGGGCTTGCCTTAAGAAAATTTTGTTGCCGATTTATGAACCGTTTGGGCTTGCTTCAAGAAAATTTTGTTTTCGCTCTATGAACCTTTTGGGATTGTTCAAAGATCATTTTGTTCTCGCTTTGCTCGCTGGATTCAAGAACAATTTGTGTTCCATTTAAGAACGATTTGTCACGATCCAAGAACATTAATCACATACTCACATTTCAACTAACATTCTACAAACAAACTATTTTTGTGCTGTGCGATTCGTGTTTTTTATTATACACTTGAAAAGTGTATTATAATTTTGCCCAGGAGTTTGCAACGCATAGAAGGAATCATCTCCGACCAAATAAAGTATATGTATTCTTGATCAGCATTACGAGCTGAGTCGGTTGAGCTTTGTCCGTCCGTCTGTCTGTTTCTACGCGAAATAGTCCCTCAGTTTGGAAGCTATTGAGCTAAAATTTAACACAGAGCCTTCCTTTTACTGCACACTGCTAATATGTCGAAACCGACCGGATAGGATGACTACTTCTTGTAGCTGCCATAGAAATGTTCGGTCGGAAAATGGATTTTAGTGAGAAAAACTTTTTTGTTTTCAATATTAGTGCTCTTAAACTCGGTCATGGTTAATAATATATGTTTTTAAGCTGATCTGTAAAGTTTGGTCGAAATCGCAAACCTAATCTAAAGTTTTTATATAATTTTTTCTCAGTGTTAACCACCATGATATAGCTTCTAACAAATAATTGCCCTAAGCATAACTTAAATTACGGTGCTTTCAAAAAGATGGAGACTTTCAAAGTTTAAAAGATTTTACTTTTTGAACTTATAAAAAATTGAAATATGCCCTTAATTAAAGATTTGCCACGATGTTAGTTTCAAAGCTATGTGACTGAATCTTGGCAATTAAGCTCTATATATTTATTAAACTCTTCAAAAATATCCACTTCTCGCAGATCGGACGTCTATATCATACAGCTGCCTTACGAATGCTATTAATAATTGAATTTTATTGTGGTGTAGTGTGACCATAGTTTGCAAACTACATTTTACCACAACGAAATTCAGCATTCCTATGGCAGCTATATGATATAGACGTCAGATCTGCATGATGTTGATATTTTTAAAAGCTTGATAAATATAAAGCACAAGTGCCAAGTTTCAATCATATAGCTTTAAAACTGACTGCGTGGCAAAGCTTTATTTAAGGGCATATTTTTATTTGTTTATAACTTCAAAAATTAATATCTTTGTTTCATAAGCTTGAAAATGCTCATCAAATGCTTTTATAGTTAAAGCTTTACAAAGAATATATACTTGTACCTTATCAACAACAAAAAACTGAATTTAACATAACCATCAAATTAGTCTTACAGGCTAAATTAAGTTGCCAAATTTTCAAAAGGTAACACAAAAATTAGAAACAAAAAAAATAAATAATAAAAAAAAAAAAGATGAATACATGATTGTTTATAATGTTGTTTCCTTAAAATAAAGTTTGTGGCACATCCAACATTGTTCATGGTTTATACTTACTAATGCATCTTTTATTTCATATAGTTCTCTTCTGTAGTTAAATTAATTAGCTTTGATTTGAAGAATTTTCTATATCTACCTCTTCAAATGGAAATAGGGATTTCTGGAATTAATAATTCTTAAATATATATTTTTATACCCAAAGGTATACAGAGTATATTAAGTTTGTGCAAAAGTATGTAACAGCCAGAAAGAATCATCTCCGACCCTCTAAAGTATATATATTCTTGATCAGAATCAACAGCCGATTCGATATAGCCATGTCCGTCTGTCCGTCTGCCCGTCCGTCGGTATGAACGCACAGATCTCAGAGACGGTAAGAGATAGAGGTTTGACATGTATGGGACATATACTTCTTATACTTGCAGGCAGATCAAGTTTATCTTTAATTTTTGCCACGCCCCCTCCCGCGCCCTGAGTATGGAAAAACCTCATAACTCCCATAGTTTTGATGATAGATTGTTCGTTCTTTCTAGAGATATATAGTAATCGAAATTATTTATCGATTTGCTGAGGGAATGATAAAGATCAGATGAACGATACACAAGTTATGAGCAAAAAAGGTATCCGAAACCCCTAACCCCTCACACCCACCCTGCCAACCACCACTGTATTCAAACAAACACACTCTTGTGTGTGTGTGAGAGAGAGAGAGAGATAGATAACCTTAGAGATGAGCGTATAATAAAAATATTGCACGATGAACGCGTGACTCCTTGGACGCATTATAATATTATAGCCGGGGGCAAATGAACTGGTATATTATAGTCGGGCTTGACTTTCTTTCTCACTTGTTTTTCGATAAAAGTGCCAATAGATTTCTTTTTCTTATGCTATCTAAAATCTTTATAAGGGAACAAATGATCAAAAAGAATGCGCAAGAAACCATGAGAAACTTTGTGATTGCCACATAATGATGGAAAACGAGAGCGTAAGTTAAAGTCGGCTCTAACCGACTTCGATATACCCGTTACTCATGGAAACAAATGTTTAATAGCCTTCCTGTATGCCTGAGGTGGGTCAGCCGAAAAGTATGCAACATTTTTTAACTCGGCTATTTATTATCCGCCAGATATTAATAGACATTTGTCAATTACTAAATCCAACATAAATGACTTCAAATTCATCACGATAAACAGATCAGACAACAAAACTTTTGAAAACGTATCACCTTTCCTAATAAAAACAAGAAAGAAAGTCGGTCAAGCCCGACTATTACATACTCTGCACCCTTAATGTCGCAGCTCGAATTTGGTCACGAGTCAAACGGCCAGTTAACACACAACGCACAACGCAGTGCGCTCTCTAAGTCTCTCTCTCTCTCTCTCTCTCTCTCTCTCATTAAGATTGCTGCTGAACGCAATGCTTAGGTTATGGGTGGGGTGGGTGGTGGGTGTTAACTGACCGTTTTTTGCTCATAACTTGAGTATCGTTCATCCGATCTTTATCATTCCTTCAGCAAATCGATAAATAATTTTGAGTACTAGATATCTCTAGAAAGTACGAACCATCTATCATCAAAACTGTAGGAGATATGACGTTTTTTCCAAATTGCGGGGGCGTGGCAAAAATTGAAAATAAACTTGATCTGCGTGCAGACAATAGGAGTCTACATTTCAAATTTGGTTGCTCTAGCTCTTCTAGTCTCTGAGATCTAGGTGTTCATACAGACAGACGGACGGACGGACAGACGGACAGACGGACATGGCTATATCGAATCGGCTGTTGATGCTGATCAAGAATATATATACTTTATATGGTCGGAAATGATACCTTCTGGCTGTTACATACATTTGCACGACTTTAGTATACCCTTTTACTCTACGAGTAACGGGTATAAAAAGTCTCCTGCGACATGTCGCTTGCGAAAATGCTTAATACCTAATTTTGAAAAAACTATTAATTATTCTTATGTGAAATTAAAACCATTTTTAAGAAACATTAATGCACAACATTCTAACATTACTCACATTAAAATATTGACTCCGGGTGTGGCGTACCAGTAGTATGTGTGGCTGTTGGTGCGGGAGGTTTGTGGTCTCGATCCCGCCTCGGACAATCCAATAGAAAAAGTTTTTTCTTTCTTTAGAAAAAAAAAAAGCTTTTACACACCCGGTCACCTTGACCAGCTACTGGCGCCAGCTGTGAAGTAACTAGCCATGAAAAAGCAAAAAAAATTCTCAAACTGTTGCCCTTTCTCTTGTGCGAAAAATTATATGCACACACGCCAAGAGATTGAGAAAAGCTTGGTCCTGGCCCTCCTTTGGAGGTGCTGCTTGAGCCAATTTTACATTTTTACATTTACAAAATATTGTCTCAGGATTCGCTAAAATCGGCATTTGTATAGTTGCCCGCGAATACCACTTCTATTTTTGTCCCTAGCGAATGTCTTGGTTATTTTAATTAAAACTCAAAGTTGCCCAAAATCAGTCTTACGACCAAAAATAGGCCTAATTAAGAGTTATTAGTGAAGCCTATTTTCAAAATAAACATCTGTTTTATTTTGACTTTTTATACCCTTGTAGAGGGTATATTAAAATTGTCCAGATGATTGTAACGCATAGAAGGAAGCATAACCGAACACAAAAAGTATATATATTTTTGATCAGCATGACGAGCTGAGTTGCCTTCGTTACAGAGTATAAATAGTGAAGAAAATTAAAAAAATCTTGTTTTTTTTTTCAAAAAACTACTTCGGACATCCCTGACAGTTGTATCATATATATATAAATAGTACTTCAAAATAATAGCCATTAATAATTTTTTGGAAAAAAAAAAATGGAATGGCCGACTTGACACGGAATATCCCATGTATAGTTGGCGGGGTCTGCGAACAAATATAATATCCTTTGCAAGGCCTTGCAAGGGTATAAAAACCAAATCTGCCCACGACTTTGCGATTCTAAGGCAACCATCTGCATCACGACTGGGCTTTTTAGTGTGAGTTGACGCACTGTCACGCGGGTGCTTGATGGTCGTATGCGCTTAGATGCATACGTCCGTGTTCAGTACTCGATGTCCTGGGATCCAGTCCCATACAAAGTACATAAAATCGATTCCACTCCCTTCCCACAAGAAAATTTCAATGCTACAATAGGGGAAAATACGGTTTTAAAAAAATTAGTGTTAAATTTACATAGATTCATAAGTTGGGGGCGTCAAAATTGACTTCAACCCCGTTCGGCATAAACTCACGCTACGGCGCTGCTGAAGCTTTTCCGTCTTTAAGACCTATATGGACATCCGACGTACGTTATTTAGCTAACTTCGTCATATGTTTCGGCACCGTAGAACGTAAGATCAGTGTGTCCAGAATTAAGAAGAATTTACGCCAAAAATTTAAGTATGTGTATGTATGTATTTTGTTTTGAAGCCAAGATGATTTTTTGTAAAACCTTGGCCACTTCTCCCCAAGTCTTTTTCGCAAAATTTAAGTCCAAATTCTTGGGGTGGAAAAGATCCCAAATAACATCCCGCTCTTTCACCGCCAAAATTAAAGAAATTCTTTCTTGATTCCAAAACATTTACAAAGGACGCTTTCGATTTTGCTTTTCTGCAATGGGCTTAATATTATTTTTTTAAATCACTTTAGCTAAAAGCACTCCATCTGATCGATGCAGGAAGAAGCAGAGCGACACTTAACATGGTGCATACTCAAAGCTGCGTTAGCAGCTCAAAGCACAATTACGCCCACAGCCAATTTACATAGACTCCACAAATGTGCTGTTAAGCGTAACATTGACTGTTAAGCGTAACATTCAAATTCTCATCTCCGTACTTTCAAAAGGTTCAAGTGGCGAAATCGTAACTTCTGCTTCTTCTTTCCTCCACTTTTCTATGAAACTTCTCGTTACATTGGATGTCCGTATGGGCCTCTAAGGTTTTTAGCCGCTTTCGTGAACTCGCTCTCAGTAAAGATTTCCACATGGTCTGACCGGGTGAGTGGAATCAGCGTTTTCCCTATGTTGTCCATTTTCTCAGCTTCTAAATGGTGAAGTCCGCTGTTAAGCTTCTTCATGACTCCTGCTAATAGCAATATTCAGGTCCTTCTGATCCTTTCTATTCTGTGTATCCTCTTCTACGAAATCTCCTCGACGTCTCGCTCTAGTCGGCGTCGACTCCTTAGGCATTTCTCTCTCAGAATGCCTATTTCTTTTGTCCACTAGTAAACCTCTTGCCTCTATCTAAGCCTGTCTTGACCCTGGTAGCACTTTACATACTTAAAAGTCATCAGTTATATACAAACTTGGTGCAAGCACATTTTACTTGATTTTCCACATTAAAGGATAAGATATACTGGGGTGACACAGAAATCTCTAGAGATTTTTCCAACGGTTGGTTTGTAAATCTCTCCTTAAATCCGTCGGTGCCACAGAACTTCGAGAGATTTCATTTTCTAATTAGATAATCTAGTTAGAAGACAAACTGTTCCAGTAAAAGTCTCATCTCTCAAAACAGGGCTGCATCTTTCGCAAAAAAAATTTCCCAATTGTTAGTTATGTGTTAATTTGATGTTTAACTGAATTTTTTTTGATTGTGCTATATGTTTTATGATGCATTTTTAGAATTAGAATTCCAATTTAAGACATATTCTCCAAAAATAAAATGAAAAATTTTAAAAAGAGTTCGCGCCATCATGAAGTTTAACTTGCCAGCTGTCGCAACGCGCTTCACAATCATACAGTACTCGTTAGCAGTAAATTTATACTCAGTAAGATTTGTTACACATATTAAACCGAGTAGCTAAAGAGGTGATTGGTTTTGATTATATGAAAGACTTTGGTTGGTTTTGCGAATAATTATTGAAACGCTAATTTGAATGTTTAAGCTAATTTAACAATTTGTTCATGTAATGCAACCTATCCAGAAAAATAATGTTGTTTACATTTCCAATGTTAATTTTGTTTGTAAAAATTGTTTGGGTGGTGAATTTTGCTAAGTCTCCTAAGAAAACACGGGAGGTTTGAAACCAACCAAAAGAATTTTCTGTGGCACCTATAAAAAGGATTTCGGTTGAAATTTGATTGGAAGAGGTTTCTGTGGCACCCCCGATAAAGTAAACAACAACGGTTTAATAAATATGACTAATAAATACATCACTGAAACGATCGAACTGAATTTAGTACTATGGAGTATCGCGAACTTATTCGGGTGTGCCCCAGAAATCTCAAAAGGTTTTCGTATAAACGTTAGCATTTCAAACAAAAGCTGTTTGACTTTATATGTGAAGGGTCACAAATATGCCGGTCTACTAGATAAGATGACGAAAGTTGAGCGACTTGAAACCGCCTGCTCGAAACCAAGTAGATTTAACGCGTACAGCTTTCCTTCCATGGTTTCCCTTCCACAGTAGCCGGTCTTATCCTTGTCACTGCAAAAATAAATTAGTCCAAGTTTAGTGCAATCGTTTATACGAAAATCTAGAGAGATATTCAGGACACCGACGATTGTGATTTTTTGGAGGCCCCCGAAGTTTTTATCTTCACGATAATCAAAACTCATTATAAAAGATAGCGAATTTCGCGATTTTCTTTGGACCGATTGACTATCATTTCCCATTTACCCGACTACAATTGATATTTATCCGATCTTCTTAATATTGTAAACCTATATGAAAAATT
This sequence comes from Lordiphosa magnipectinata, assembly GCA_037044535.1. Lineage (NCBI taxonomy): Eukaryota > Metazoa > Arthropoda > Insecta > Diptera > Drosophilidae > Lordiphosa > Lordiphosa magnipectinata. The sequence continues at coordinate 58,760 of JBAMBO010001332.1, forward strand.
TGCAAATTTCGCGATTTCAGGACCATTTAAATAAAAGTTGTTAATAGATATTTTGCTATTCGGGGCGACGAAGAATCCATCAAATCAGAGATCATTAAAATCGGTACATGTTTTTGACGATTTTGCCCCACTTCACATATTGTATGTTCGCAGAATTTAAAGTTACGCTCGTGAAGTAACGGGAAGTGAAGTAAAAATCTCATACAACAAATTTTACGTCTTCTCTCCTGTCAAAATTTTTATATGAAAATTTTACATTACTTCTCGTTACTTCACAACTGCGTGGAGGGCTTAAGGGTTGAAAATGATCCTTAAACTGATACCTGAGTTGCTGGAACAGCTAGTATAGTAAAGGCAATATCCAATATATGACCATTTCCAAAGAAATCTATAACATCATTCACAGCTTTTATATTTGATATTTTTTATTGCTTTAATAATCTACTCTTCTTCACAATTAGACGTCGAGTCAGTTGCTTTGCAACTGTATTTTGTAAGCTAAATATGCAATCTCGGTTCTGAGACACAATCTAAATTAAGTTGCCAAATTTACACAAGGTGCCTTAAAATTTAGAAACAAAATAAATAAAAAATAAATAAAAAAAAAATCGGGTCTAAGAAAAAGTGCAGCCAATACTGGTACTAATCTCATAGTAGAAGAATGTTTGTCGGGGCACTTAGATACACTCAAAAAAAAATATCCGGGATATAACCGACGAAACAATATCCTGACGAAAACAATATTGGTCGCTAGCACTGCATTCTGTGCTGGTAAACGCTTCTAGTGAAGCGACTAGTTGAACAATAAAGCTACCAACACTCATTTATCTTTTTGTCCCGTTTTCGCAAGCCTTACCTTGTTATTGATCTTCAATATTGGTCACCAATATCGGTCACCAATATCGGCAAGTTTTATATAGGCAGTACAGAGTATAAAAATATTTTTCAAATATAACACAGGTTTACAAATAAAGACCAATTTTTGCAACAGAGAAGATAGAAAACTTTCCATATTTATTTTTGCATAAACGTGTGTTGAATGAGGTTCTTTTACATTTATAGGTCCTGTTACCCCATTAACTAAACTTTTCCAACCAAATTTGTTTTATTATAAGCTGCCTTGAATGACCTTACAGAAAATCCAAACACGAGTCTTTGCCAGGCAGATAAATCCCCCAGCACCGCAGGTTTATGTTTTATGTTTTATACAAATTGTTGGATTTTAAATGTGGAAAATATGGTTATTTTTTGATAATATCGTTTTTTTTTTACAAGTTTGAAAATTCTGAAAAATGGTCTGATGACAGAAAAAAACGACAGCGTAAATAAAAGTCGGCTCTAACCGACTTCGATATACCCTGCTCATGGGGGGCAGGGGTACAAATTTGAAATTAGTTCGATCTGCGTGCAGACAATAGGAGTCTACATTTCAAATTTGGTTGCTCTAGCTCTTCTAGTCTCTGAGATCTAGGTGTTCATACAGACGGACGGTCAGACGGACATGGCTATATCGACTCGGCTGTTGATGCTGATCGAGTATATATATACTTTATATGGTCGGAAATGATTCCTTCTGCCTGTTACATACATTTGCACGACTTTAGTATACCCTTTTACTCTACGAGTAACGGGTATAAATATTAGGAAACATCAATGGATAGTCCTCTGCCTCCTCTTATTTACCAGATCTTCAGTTTTTCGATATAGTGCCGCTTTTAAAAATTATAGTCATAAAGTTAATATCATTTAAAAGATGTAAAAGATTCGTGAATTTTTAAAGTTTTTGTCCGTAACTTAAAGAAGCGCGATGATATCGAAAAACTAAAAATGTGGTAAAGTAGAGGACCATAAAGATTTTCTAGGAGTTTTTTCTGTCATCAGACCATTTTTCAGATTTTTTAAGCTTGGAACAAAAATCGATTTTATCAAAAAATAACCACATTTTCCACATTTAAAATCCAACAATTTGTATATTATGACATAAAATTGCGGTGCTGGGGGATTTATCTGCCTGGCCTTGCTGACTTTTCGATTGCACCTTACTAAAGCCTCATCCTCTTCAAGACTTAATGCCGCTCCAACAAACAAATCTGTGTCGAACATATTTTACATATCGCTCAGTTACTTCAAGACCGGCATTGCTCACAAAATTTGAATTTTGACTTAATAATGCAGAAATATTTACCGTATCGTGTTCTATATGTGTAAAATTTTGATATTGATATCTTTTATACCTACCAAATGGGGCTGAATCGACTGTTTGGGCCATAGCTTCTCGCTGTTAATGCAACGGCATAGGCTAGGGGGACAAAGAAGTCTCAAGTCCATTGAAAAGTTGTGCATTTCATCCGTTCGACATATGGAATCGCCATCGTTCACAATTAAATCACTTAGTGCTGTGCTAAAGTTCGTTATGGTCAGCCATCTCGTAAGAGGAGTTATAGTTTCTGTAAAAGACAATTCAAAACGGGTAAGTACATATAAATGACACAAGCACATATGAAACCCTCTTGGATCAACAACTCTGGCAAAAGCGACATTTATGGAGCTTACTCAACTATTCATTGGCGCCTCCCTGAGATGCGATTGCATTCACTCTTGGCGTGCTTATCACTCCGGCAGCGTAAGCTGTCCTTCAATGAACTCCAAGCCGCTTTGCAAGCAATCAATCATGAATAACTTAATTAAACTCAATAATTAATTTCCCTACCTTACTTGCCAAGGGCAGCACCTTAACTTGCCGAAACACATTTCGTTATTTTTTTAAAACGGATTTCACACTCATGTTCATTCATTTGATTTTACCGCGACACAAACTTGTGTATGAAGACACAGCTGATTACGAATAATATGGCTTACATATACTTCGAAATAAGAATTCATCGAAAGACTATCGCGCGACACGTTGGCGTCGGGTGGCAACGCTGTGATATCGATATGACTATAAGCGCGTGAACTCCAGACTAACTCATGAATCAGCAAGCCTGCGAAATCATTTTTATACTCTTTACCAAAGGTACACAGAGTTGATTTAATTTGTGAAAAAGTCCCTATAAAGTATATATATTATATATATTCTTGATCAGCATCAACAACCGAGTCGATATAGCCATATCCGTCTGTCCGTCCGTATGAACCAACAGATCTCAGAGATGGTAAGAGGTAGAGGTTTGACATGTATGGGACATATACTTCTAGTACTTGGAGGCAGAACAAGTTTATTTTTAATTTTTGCCACGCCCCCTCCCGCCATCGCAATTTGGAAAAAACGTCATATCCTCCAGAGTTTTGTAGATAGGTGGTTCGAACTTTCTAGAGATATCTTGTAATCAGTATTATTTATCGATTTGCCAAAGATATGATAAAGATCGGAAGAGCGTCATATCTGAGTTGTCCCACAGTCGATATTGCACAAAGATATTTTGGCTTTCTGTTAAAACATCATATTTTCGAACTATTTTAAAGAGCAGGTTAAGTCTTACTAATATTATAAATGTGAAAGTCTGTATGTTTGCCCGTTTGTTACTCAATCACGCGCAAATGGCTTAACGGATTCGGATGAAATTTGGCACTCAGATAGTTGATAACCTGGACTTGAACACAGGCTATATAACTTTTATTTAAATGTTCAAAAAAACCGCGAAATTTGCAATGTTAATTCAAGATTATTTATTAAGGCGCTTGATGATTATATAACAATGCAGGAGTTGGTAAATAGAAGATGTAGATCCAATAGAAACAAAAATCGCGAAATTTGCTAAATTTTTAAAGGACCTAAAATTAGTATGAAGATTGGATAAATGCCAATTGAAGACGCATCTATAAGAGGTGTTGCAATTGCAAAAGCAGCGAAATTTTCCAAATTTTCATTTGAATATTTAAGAAAGCGCAGGCGTTTTTAAATAAGAGGTGTAGATTGAACACTCCAAAATATTACGAAATTTGGCAATTTTTCGTATGACCTAAGATTATTATGAAGATTTGATGGATGGCAATGTAGACGGATATAATAGAAAAAAAGTCTTGCGGTATTTTTATTGAACTTTCAATTGTTCATAAAATTGGTTATAATAATGCGATTTAAGTCAAATATGCGCCGTTTTGTTCGATGACGAGTTCCCAACGAGATGCCAACTTCATAATGCCCCTCTTATAGAAACTCGCTTCCCTATTGGCAAAAACTCGGAGAGCCAATTTTCACAGGACTCTCTTGTGGCCAACTTCCGACTACCAAGCTCGTTCGCCATGGACAGAAATAGGTGGTAATCACTTGGTGCGAGATCCGGACTATACGGTGGATGCAAAAGAACCTCCCATCCGAGCTCCCGGAGCTTCTGGCGCGTCACCAAAGATGTGTGTGGCCTGGCGTTGTCCTGATGGAAGACAATTCGGCCTCTGTTGATCAAAGATGGCCTCTTCTGCATGAGTGCTGCATTCAAGCGGTCCAGTTGTTGGCAGTACAGGTCCGAATTGAGCGTTTGGCCATAGGGGAGCAGCTCATAGTGGATGATTCCCTGCCAATCCCACCAAACACACAGAAGAACCTTCCTGGCCGTCAATCCAGGCTTGGCCACCGTCTGGGCAGCTTCACCGCTTATCGACCACGACCGTTTGCGCTTCACGTTGTCGTAAGTGACCCACTTTTCATCGCCAGTCACCATCCGCTTCAAAAACGGGTCGATTTTGTTGCGATTCAGAAGCGATTCGCATGCATCCATACGGGCAAAAATGTTTCTTTGCGTCAAGTCGTGTGGCACCCATACATCGAGCTTCTTTTTGAATCCAAGCTTCTTCAAATGGTTTATAACGGTTTGATGACTCATGCCCAGCCCTTGGCCGATGCTACGGCTGCTACTATGCCGGTCTCTTTCGATCAATTCAGCGATTTTATCGCAATTTTCGACGACAGGCCTTCCGGACCGTGGCGCATCTTCGATCACCTCTGCACCAGAACGAAAACGTTGAAACCATCGCTGTGCGGTGGAAATGGAAGCTGTATCGGGTCCATAAACTGCACAAATTTTATTGGCAGCATGAGATGCATTTTTGCCTTTATCGTAGTATTACTGTAAAATATGCCGTATTTTCTCTTTATTTTGCTCCATGTTTGCGACGCTATAACTCACGAACGACTAAAAACAAACAACAATAAATCAAACACGTGTTAGCGCGTGAAAAGAGCTTTCCAAAAAGCTCTAGCGTGAACCGATGCGACGAATACAACTAGAACTACGCGCTTGCAAAGACAAGCTTGCGGAAATACCGCAAGACTTTTTTAATTAAGAAAGAGATTTAATTATATAAGAGGTGTAAATAAAAGAAGTGACCCAACTGTCTAAAAACTCGCGAAAATTTCCAAAATTGTCATTTGAGCTTAGATTTTTCAGAAAATTTGCAAAATTTAATGAGTTTTGCGAATCATTAAGATTTGATTTTTGGTCGCGAAATTTTCAAAAATGGACGGGTAAATAGAAGGCATAGATCCAACGGACTAAAAAACCTCGAAATTTTAAGAAAGGTTTTCATGAGTTTAGATCATGAGGTTGATTATCTGTTTAAAATTCTAAATGGTGCGTAGCAACGCACGCCGGATTCCTGCTTGTTATATATTTGAATGTCCATCTCTAATACATCAGCCGTTTAACAACTCTCCTTACAGCAGACACCCAGCCAGCAATTTAGCAAGCGGTTTGCAAGCCAAGCTTAAGGTAAGATTGCTTGTGCAAGTGTTGTCGTATGGCAGCCTCCGACACTTACAAAACATTTGCTATTGTAAGAGATTTTCGCATGTTGTTTCGTCGACCGAGAGTAGGCGTGACATAAAACTATAAATTTCGTGCTCATACTATCACTCTCTGGCCTACTTGTGTGCAAAGGACAAGGAAAAAAATTACAGCTCACTTTAAGCGAAGAAGTGGAGGAAAAATTACAGTTAGCCTTGAGCGAAGGCGAGTAAAAAAAAAGTGTATAAGTCATTCCAGTTGTGGTTGCTGAGGAGCAAAGAAGCAAAAATTTCAATTAAAATGAAATATTACGTGCGCTTGTAAATTTGTTTAATATCGGCAGCAAAAAAATAAAGAAGTGTTGTGCACTGCGCCAACGAAGTTTTCCAACATTTGTGGAACAGCGGGGCACCATGTTCCGTAGGGAGCGAGGTTGAACGTCCAGAACAGGAGATTGAAATTGAAGGAAATTTGTTACGAAGTCGTGGAAAAAACTTATGGATGACGGAGTTGCAGAAAATTTTTCATGGAAAGTTACTGCGGACAAGCAGTGCTGTCGCCACTGCCATTCGTCATAAGTTAGAAAGCTTTTATTCAGTTTATAGTCAATTATTTACATTCATATTTAAAGGAAGATGACTTTGTATTTGCCTCGAAATCTTTTTTTCAATGCGCGAAAAATCGTGTTTAAATTAAAACAACAGCAAAAATAAGTACAATATAATATAATAGTTTCTTGATAACTTTATGTTCCGTTTTTGCTCCTCTCAATTAAAAGACATCAAGTTCATTTTTCTTAAATGTTAATAATGTTTTAAATATTTCTTTATTATAAATTATATAAAAAACCTATAGAACACTTACAAAATTAATGTTCAAAGCGAAATGTATTCTTAGTAAACAAAAGATCTGAAAAAGGCCAATTCAATTAAATTTCAATTTTTGCTTAGAATTAATAATGAAAAACATAAAGAACTCTCACAAAAAAAATGTTCAAAACGAAATGTATTGTCAAAAGAACTGAGAAACCGCTAATTTAATTGAATTTTAATTTTTGTTTATTATTAATAAAAATAAAAAACTAGAATGTAGATCGGAAACAAACCAAAAACAATGAGTTTTTCTTCTCGACCTAGAGCCAGCTAACATCTACATTCTAATAATTAGAAAGGTCGCTAACCAACAATTATAAAAATAAAAAACAATAAGAACACTCACAAAATATATGTTTAAAACGCTTAATTATTTCATTCATAACACGTGTTTTGTAACCTTATTTACAAAGCTTGTGGAAAGCGTATAAAAATTAATTATTAAAACGTTTTTACGTGTTTTGCAATCGTCTTTTATATGCTTATAAAGAAGGGTCCGTTTCGATTATAAAACGCTTACTTTGACGCGTTTTAATGTCACAGCAGCGTTTTATAAGCGTTTTGTTTACATTTGAAAGCTTACAAAACGTGTATTTTTATATGAAATTATTTGCTGGGTAGGTACAGATGTGTTTGAATTGTAGAAGAATTTATTTGGCAGTGAAAACCTAGACGAACAAAAATACGTACATCTAACGGGAAAGTTAACGGAACATTTCCAGACAAGACGCCACATTGTCGCCGCTCGGTACGAATTCCTTTAACGAGAGATGCTGGACTCACAGACACACAAGGAATGGGTAGCAAATCTTCGTGGAATTGCCCGCGAGTGTCAGTTTGTATGTAAAGCCGAGGGTTGTTTATTAAGTTTCGTGAACGAGATGATTCGCGATCAAAGTATTGTGCACACGCCAGTCGACGCGGTTCGCACAGCCGCTCTCCAAAAGTTGCAGCCGACGCTTGAAGATGTTCTCTCAATTGCAGACACGTATGAGGCAACAACAAAAACTGTAGCTGTTCTAAAAGAGAGTAACGAGAAGCGCTCGTTAGATATGAAAGCAGTGTATACACATCATAACCAACAAAAGCAAAAGAAACCAGAAGTTAACCCCAAAGAAGACAAAAACTTGCAAAAAACGTAATTGATCTAGAGATTTTAAACGAAATAGTTTCATTCGAAATGGATTCTGATTCAAATGTGTCAGTGATTAACCTTGAAACGTCCAAAGCTACAAAAGTGTAATCGAGTTCTACATGCATTTGGCCAAAAACCAAGTTCTGTATTGGGTGAGTTGCACACAGTGGCAAAGTGTGGCAAGTGTAATGTAAATCGTTGCAAATGTCGAGAACCCAAAGAATCTGTTCGGGTTGGATTTGTTTAAATCATTCAATTTCGAAATTCGCCATATTTCAAATGTGAGTGAAGCGCATGGCTCTCAAACGACAGTTCTATGGGACAAGTACAAGAAAGTATTTTAGCAAGCTATTGGTGTAATTGAAAACTTCAAGGCAAGTGTCTATTTAAAGCCAAATGCCACTCCAAAATTGCACAAAAGCAGACAAATACCTTTTGCCCAGCTGTAAAAGTTTAAAGAGGAAGCACAACGTCTCACACAAGCAGGTATTTGGTCACCAATCAAATTTAGCAATTGGGCATCGCCAATTGTACTCGCACCTAAGCCAGGTGGAGCACTTAGAATCTGTGGAGATTTTAAGCAGGGTGTCAATTCACAACTCGACATTGAGCAATAACCTTGGCCAACACGTGAATCGCTTTTTCATGTCATCCGGCATGGAAAATCTTTAAGCAAGATCGACTTGAAAGGCGCTTATCTTCAAATGGAGTTAGATGGAGCTTCAAAAGAAATTATGGTTGTCAGCACGACGTTGGGTCTCTTTCAGTACGTTTACCATATGGAATAGCTAGCGCCCCAGCTATATTCCAACACCATCTTGAGGAACTTCTAAACGGCATAGAAGGTTGTGGCAATTATCTTGACGACATAATTATTTCCTCATCCACAATCGAGGAGCATTTTTCTCGCGTAGAGAAAATTTTACGCATTCTTTAGGAAAATGGCATAAAATGCAAAAAGGAAAAATGTTTCTTTTTGAAAAAAGAAATCGAATATTTAGGGAGAAGAATCAGCGCTCAAGGCATATTACCTGATACCTCGGGCGTGCAAGCTGTCAAAGAATTGAAGCCGCCTACTAATCTACAGCAGTTAGATGCGTTCATGGGAAAAGTGAACTATTATTGCAATTTCATTCCTAACTACTCACAGTTAGCTTCTCCGCTAAATCAGCTTCGAAGAAAAACACACCATTTAAGTTTGGTTCACAGCAGCAACACGCTTTCACGAAAAAATTGTTACTAGTATCTGTATGGCAGAAAGTTTATACTGGTAACCGATCACAAGCCATTGGTAACCATTTTTAATTCAAGCAAGCATCTACCAACGATCACTTCCAATAGGCTTCAACGCTGAGCTATCATTCTCATGGCCTATAATTTTGAGATCAAATATCGTGCTACCACAGCACATTGCAACTCCGACGCATTCTCACGTCTACCCATACAAACAGATGATGATTTCGACAAAGAAGAATGGTTAATATGCGTAGACGCATATTCTCAGTTTCCGTTTTTTACTCAAATTTCTTCATCCACAACAAAAAACACTATAGCCGCACTAACAGCCATATTCGCAATTGAGGGTTATCCAAAAACCCCAACTCACGGCAGACTCTTTCAAAGATTTCTGTGGGTTTTATCCCGCCTCGGAACATCTAATAAAATAGCTGTTTTCTTTCTTTAGAAAACAACTTTTTCTTTCTTAAGAAAAAAACTTTTACACATTCGGGCACCTTCACCAGTTATTGGCGCAGCTGTGAAGTCACTAGCCATAAAAAAGCTTCTCGAACTTTGACGTTCGGATTCGGCGTTTAACGGTTGGTCCCTTTCTCTTGAGCGAAAATTTCAACCACACACTCCACGAGATTGAGAGAAGCTCGACTTGGCCGTTTGGGGCTGTAAAGCAAAGTATTATTATTTTTTTATTTTTATTATGTTGACAGCTAAATTTGTCAACTCTATTAATTAAATTTATACTAAATATAAGTGTCGATCGACTATTTCCTAGTGTTAAATTTATAATGAATCCATTTGGAAACAAATTCGACATAAAAACTTTAAGCGGAGCTCTGATACTAAGATCAAATCATATGTAATTTTCTTTTAAATCAAAATTTATATTAAAACTGACTTGAAAGCGGAAACCGAACCGATCATTATGGACCGAAATAAAAACTAATAACCGTAACCGAAACCATTTGTTTTTATTGACCGCAACCGTAACCGAAACCGATCTTTGATTCGGCTTTAATCCCTGTTAAGAAATTACACTCTTAGGCGGGATATAGCGGTGCCGAAATTTTTCCGGCCCAAAATATTATATATAAAAAATATCGATCAGAAAATTCATTTATCCATTTTCATGCTATTTTCCATTTTTATCTGCGAAGCGCAGACCAATCACGGTTAAATAGAAGGTTTTCAAATTTTAAGTAAGTTTTTGCTTAAAATAATAACACTACTTCACCAATATATTCCATAATGTCATTGATCAATTGCCATTCAGCAAACACCCTTCAGCAATTGAAAATCATTCAACTTTTTGCCAAGGAACTCAGACAGAGATATTACTGAAGAGTGTTGGTGGCCTCTTAGATTTATGTATATTTAGGCCCACCTTGCTGCCTGACTATAATGTCATAAATAAATGTCCATCAGAGCAACAAATTTTGCCCATTCTACAAAAACAGTCTCACAGACAACACTCAGTCTGCGCCAAGTCCCAGCCAGCTCATCCCCATTCTCCGCCACCTTCAACATTTGTGCAAATAGCATGCACTATGCACGTTTCCGTTTCCGCTTTTTGGGCTTTGCAGGCGTTGCAATTGTCGCTTGTTGGAACGACAGCCGCCGCTGTGTGGGTGTAACAGTCTGGCGCACATGGCGAATACTTTATGCATAACTAATGACTGCTTAGTATATTGTTTAATTTATCAAGCATGAATTATTTATGTCGATTTCTGTGTCGTCTAATAAAATAAAGTGCATTGCGAAGCATGTACTTTGAATACAGAGTTGCCTAAAATACTCAATTAAGGAAAGAGTTCCTACAATTTGAAAGATATCGATCTCAAATTGTAAACTTACGTTTAAATTTTTAACTTATAAAGTTGTTGGTTAGCGACCTTTCTAATTGTAATAGTGCTGCTTGCGGGCTCGAGGTCAAGAAGAAAACTCATTTGTTGATTTGTTTCCAATATATTTCGGATGCACATCGGCATCCGTCTTCAGGTCAGTCAGTCTTCTAACTACTGTTTATGGAAATTATAAAATTTTGCATAGTTGAAAATAGATATTTCAAGTTTGAGGATCAGATATTCACACAATTGAAAGGCATGCCAATGGGATCCCCAGCATCTCCAGTAATAGCTGACATTGTGATGGAAGAATTACTTGACAACACAATAAAGAAACTGACGCACCCACCAAGACTGCTCACTAAATATGTAGACGACTTATTTGCGATAATCAAGGAAACCGAGGTCCAAAATACACTAGACGCACTCAACTCTTTCCATCGGAACTTGAAATTCACCACGGAGTTGGAAATAGATGGAACACTTCCCTATTTGGATACGACTATTAATAGACATGGAGATAAAGTAAAACTTAAATGGTACAAAAAACCCACGGCATCAGGACGAATAATCAATTTTTACTCAAAACACCCAAAAAATATGATTATAAATACAGCGGTTAGCTGTATTAACAGAATGCTGAGTATTAGCGACGAGACATACCACAATGACGTTATTTCCGAAATTAAAATTATACTGCAGAATAATGACTTTCCGATGAGTGTTATAAAAACATTAATAGAGAGAAACAAGACAGCAAATCCAAGAGAGGATAGACAACCCAAGTCGTATAGGTCACTAACCTATGTACCGGACCTCTCAGAACGTTTTGCAAAATCCGATTGCTTCAACAAAAATGTCATACAAATAGCTCACAAACCAACAAACACAATGGGACAACTATTCAACAAGACGAAGTCTAAAATTGACAAAACAGACAAAAGTAACGTGATATACAAAATACCATGTAATGGGAATTCGGAAAACGCGTGCAACAAACTATACATAGGAACAACAAAGTCAAAACTCAAAACGAGGATATCCCAACATAAATCCGATTATAAACTCCGACACCAAACGACCATACAAAAAACTGCACTGTCGACACACTGTATGGAGAGCGGACACTCGCCGAATTTCGAAGAAACCACAATCTTACAACAAGAGAACAACTACAAGAAACGCTTCACTCTCGAAATGTTACATATAATAAATACAACAACAGACAAGAGACTAAACTACAAAACGGACACCGACAACTGCGCCCACATATACAGACACCTACTGAACAAACAATAGCTTAGTGTTAAACTCCACGTCAAGTGGTACAGGCGTGTTAAATATTGTATGTAAAAATGTTCAAAATTTTGTTTAAATGTATTTTTATAATTGGTGAATTGTTCCTTGTAGTGTCCCTGAAGACGGATGCCGATGTGCATCCGAAATATATTGGAAACAAATCAACAAATAAGTTTTCTTCTTGACCTCGAGCCCGCAAGCAGCACTATTTTAACTTATATTTATTTATCAATAATCACTCAAATTTTCATAAAGATCGGATAATAATGTAATGTAAAATTGGCTCAACAGCACCAAAGAGGGCCAGGTCAAGCTTCTCTCAATCTCTTGGCGTGTGTGCTAATAATTTTTCACACAAGAGAAGGGACCTACAGTTTAACGCCGAATCCGAACGGCAAAGATTGAGAATTTTGCTTTTTCATGGCTATTTAGTTTACAGCTGGCGTCAATAACTGGTAAAGGTGACCGGAAGTGTAAACGATATTTTCTAAAGAAAGAAAAAAACTATTTAGATGGACCGAGGCGGGATTGAACCCACGCCTCCCGTACAGCAGGCCGACACACTAACCGCTGAGCTACACCCGCCTATAATTCTAAATTCGTTGGTTGTTTTTTAAAATCATAAATAATATTGCTCGAAAAATTATCTTTGATATTTTCGGACCGGTTTATTTCAAGTGTGTAATACCTAGGGTACTATTTATATTTTGGGAGCTGGTCTCACTAATGTCAGTAGCTAAAATCTGGTAATACTAAAAAAAAGTTGAAGTACGAGAAAATTTTCAAGTATGGAAAAATTTATTTTTTTTACTCACTGTAAACAACACAATTAGCGCTCGTACTTAAAAACGTTGTGAGACCGTTTATGCTGAAAAGCGTCAAACTTTTTTTTTTTGTTTTACATGATTTCAGCTACTGACATTAGTGTGATCAGTTCCCGAAATATAACTAGTTCATCACGTATCTGCTTTTTATTGATATAAAAAAAATATAATATTGAGCCACAGATCATATCACTATACCCTTGCAAAGGGTATTATAATTTTGCCCAGAAGTTTGTAAGAATAATAGAAATTAGAATAATAGATATATTTATTGCCAACCTCATAAACTATACATATTCTTGATCAGGGCGACGAGCTGTGTCAATTGAGCTTTGTCCGTCCGTGTGTCTGGCAGTCTGTCCGTCTGTTTCTACGCAAACTAGTTTCTCCGTTTTAAAGCTATCGAGCTGAAATTTTGCACAGAAATTGGTCTTAGTGAGAAAAATTATTTAGTTCTCAATGTTAGCGTCCTTAAACTCGCTGATCACTAATTTTATATGCTTTCAAATAGATTCGCAAAATTTGGTCGAAATCGGATGACTATATCTTAAGGCTGTCATATCTGTCGGAAAACGGGTTTTATTTAGAAAAATTTTTGATTTCTATGTAAGCGTTCTTAAACTCTGACATTTCAAAAACAGCATTTGCAAGGGTATAAAAACTTCGGCACAGACGAAGTTAGATTGGCCTTCTCGTTTTTATATAAGTATGTTTGGGTGATTCCATGAAAAAGCGTACTTGCCCCCACCCTTTATGTTCTAAATATATACAGCCGATCTTCCCACAATCAATTTCGTATCCACCTCTACCTTCGCTGACGACACTGCTATATTATGTCGCTCCCGCTACCCTGTGCGAGTAACGCAGACGTTGCAAAATCATCTTGAAGAAGTAGAAGTCTGGCTGGCCAACTGGCGAATTAAAGTCAACGAAAACAAATGCAAGCACATAACCTTCACCCTAAATACTCAGGACTGCCCGGAATCGAAGCTCAACAATATTCCAATTCCTCATGTCAAAAATGTTACTTACCTTGGAATGCATCTAGACAGAAGGCTGTCTTGAAGAAGGCACATCGACGCCAAGAAGACTCACACGTAACTTAAAGCTAGACAACTACACTGGCTAATGAATTCCCGCTCCCCACTCAGCATAGAACTAAAGGTATTGTTAAGTAACACTCCCATAAAACCAGCCTGGCTATATGGCGTAGAACTATGGAGAAACGCATGTTCATCCAGCATCGAAATTATCCAAAGAGTGCAAAACAAAATCTTAAGAACAATAACCGGCGCACCTAGATATATCCGGAACAAAAACATCCAGAAGGATCTCAATATACCATCCAGAAGTACGGGACCAAATTGCTTGCCAAAAAACTAAATACACAACAAAGCTATCATCTAATCCCAATCAATTAGCTAGAGCACTTATCAAAGTCAGTAGCCACACCCGGCTAAAAAGAAATCATCCCTCTTTAACCGAAGGACAAGATCATAATTTATTTTTTAAGATTTGAAAACTTATTGTAAGTCTCTGTATGAGAAGATCCAATAAATAATAATATTTATAAAAAACAAGAAAGAAAGTCGGTCAAGCCCGACTAAAACATACTCTGTAGCCTTATCCTCGCATTTGCTCATGAGACATACGTGTTGTGCGCTTTTATACGCTCATCTCTAACTGGCCGTTTTTTGCTCATAGCTCGAGTATTGTTCATCCGATCTTAGGGTTAATATTTGCGGCGAATTGGTGGCAGGATACGGCGTCCAGTGGCAGCGCTCAGCAGAGCACAACGGGGAAACCGTTGCTGGTTTCGTGGCAATTAAGTTTTGTTTACTCAATTCAGCAATTTGGTAACCAAAAAAACTTAAACAATTTTTAAGTGTTAGTAATTTGAAAGTTTGGGATCGGATGTAGATTTCTTAAATATTTTTAAACTCTGTATCGAGGGTACATAGAGTATATTAAGTTTGTGCAAAAGAATGTAACAGGGAGAAGGAATCGTTTCCGACCCTATAAAGTATATATATTCTTGATATTGACCGTCTGTCTTTCTGTCTGTCCGTCTGTATGAACGCACAAATCTCAGAGATGGTAAGACATAGAGGTTTGACAAGTATGGGATATATATTTCTTATACTTGCTGGCGAGCAAGTTTATTTTCAATTTATGACACGCACCCCCCGCCCCCACAATTAAAAAAAAACGTGTATCTTCCACAGTTTTAATGATCCTTCTAAAGATATCTAGTAATCAAAATTATTTATCGGTTTGCTGAAGGAATGATATATACGGCCAACATTTTGAAGCATACATATAATCTTAAGCAGCACCCTTTAACCCTATAGCTACATTTTACCTAGCTAAATTGTGGGACTTTACAAATCAAGTCCTCACAAAATATATATATTGTTGATCCGCATCAACAACCAAGTAGATATAGCCATGTCCGTCTGTTTGACTCTCTGTCTGTCCGTCCGTATGAACGAAGAGATCTCAGAGATGGTAAGAGATAGAGGTTTGATATGTATGGGACATATACTTCTAGTACTTGGAAGATCAAGTTTCCTTTAAAGTTCTGCCACGTACAGAGTATATTACAGTCGGGCTTGACCGACTTTCATACTGGTTTTTTTCTGTATATGAATGTATGATAGTGGGCTTGTAAAGTGCAAAAGTTTAATTTCTCTCGGCAGTGATTTGTTAAATGATTGAGTTCTAATCTATTCTTTAATCAATAGTGTTCCGGAGGCAGGCTGACTCCAGGTCTCACGCACACTCTAGCTACTGCAACACAACCGGACAAGTTTACGTTTACAAATTTTATTATAGGTAATTGATTACAGAAATGGTTTTAATCTCTGATTATTGCATTTGATAATATTTTTTAACTCTAGAATTCTCTATTCTTGTCGATGCGAGGTGCCTACGCTAAGGCCTGCCAAGCAAATAAATGGTTTCGGTGCGGCAACTACTTTCAACATATTTCAACTTGTTGAAATTATATTTCAATTGAATAGAATTTTCCAGCTAGTCAGTGCTTTAATTTAGATTTAACTGATTAATTTGCATGATATGAACATGTGAGCGTGCAAATGTGACTAACGAATCGTCGTAGACTCGAACCTGTAAAGATGCGTAAGTGTGTATGTACATAATGTGCACTTATTTCACATACAATGCGAGCTCTCTATGAGGGTGAGCAAACCATAGCTTGTGTGAACACAATGGCACGTCTGAGGATAAAAAATAACAAGGAAACAGTGCACTACAATGCTCTGTGCTCGCCGCCTGTAAAGGCTAACGAGTTGAGTTGAGGTTGTGAGAGTATTAACAACATGCTGAGTTCCAAAAGTCACACCTTAGAGCCTCTGCCAAGCTCACTTTAAGCCTTATTGTGTATAGATAACGTGTCTATTCAGGTGAAAACTGATATGAAGACAAAAACAGATGCAAAAGGCAGAGACACTGCCAACGACAACGTCAACAAGCTCGAGTAACCAGTTGTGTACAACGCGGAATCTAAAAAACTGTTGCATACTTTAATGCTTGCCACAAACCAGCAGCCACCAGACAGACAAGGCCAGTCACTCGACGCTTATCACCGCAAAAGTTTTTTCCACTTTAGAGTCAAAGTTGCGGCACTTTTCCCTGGTCTGTCAACGGATTTTGCTGTCTGCCAGAAACTTGAGCTTTAAGAATTCAACATTTGGTTATAACTAGAGCTGGGGCAGAGCGTCTGACACTTTGATTGAGTGAAACCAAATTGGCATCTGTTTTAGAAGTTTGCAATTTTAATTGCCTTTATCACTAATTACCGCTCAAAAGACATTTCACATTGGCCCTTTTAAGGAGCCTTTTTGTGTGGAAACTATAGCATCTGCTAATATGTCGTATTGTTACCAATGACATATTTTATGATTCTGAGTTATGATAGGCTGTGTGATGTGAATGTGATATCTAATGCTACATGTGGTTTCAAGTCTCGTCTTATGTTCATGTTTGAACAAGAAGTTTTTAACGATTTTTTTTTTTTGAAAACTTGACTTCAAGCGAGGCAAAGACCTTTGCTTTAAATTGAAGTGGATTCCACATAAAAACAACAAAATTGTAAAGTGCTTTAAAGATTGTCTTGCTAAAGAAATTACGGAAAATTTGGAAACTGTTGTCAATGAGGCAAATACAAAGGATTCTGACTTTTACGATACCAGTAATTGAAGATTATGATGATGAAACTGAGAATTGCTATGAAAATTCTAATATTGAATTGGAAGTCGTAACTTATCTTGCTGATTATAGAAAATCTTTTGAATCTATACCTACGTATAAAAAAAATTGCAGTGTTTTTTATACTCTGTACCAGGGCTTAATATCGGAACCGGTACCGTCAAATCAAGTACCGTAACCGGAACCGGAATCAAATTTTTCCTTGTGAACCGAAAATCGTTTACCGTTATTTATGGAACCGATAACACCAGAACGAAACCGAAACGTTGGTACCGGTACAGTTTCGGTTTTTTTACCTTTGCAGAGCGCATAGAAGATTTGGTCACGAGTTGTAGCTCGACCTACAGGATGCTAAAATATTTGCATCGGAAGACATTTTCAACATTTGCCCCAGTTTTGGTGGTCAGAATCCTCCACAAAGTAAAAAGAATTGTGTGAGATGTCAAAAGTCGTGCTTTTTGTTCCAGCTACGCAGGGTAGCGCAGAACGCCTATTCTCTGACGGAATATTTATAATGAGTCCCCTATAAAGTTGTATGGACTTAACCACATTGAATGCAATTATCTTACTGCGAGCAAATCACACAAATGCTATATTAGTTAAATAAGACGTGGACGTATAAAATTCAAAGTTAAATTTGAAAACTAAAAATGTGACATGACATAAAGCTCACGTTCACAACTTTGAGATATAACTCAGAAATTTCCTGGGCCTTAGGCCCGTACTTAAAGCCCCTCGGCGTTAAGTCCGTATTTGGATTTGAATTAATTGACAATAAAACAAGAAAGAAAGTCGGTCAAGCCCGACTATAACATACTCTGTACCCTTAACGTCGCAGCTCGCATTTGCTCACGAGTTATACGCGCTCATCTCTAAGTTTCTCTCTCTCTCTCTCTCTCTCTCTATCTCACTAAGATTGCCGTTCAATAGAATGCTGTGGTGGTGGGTGTGGCGGGTGTGGGGTGTTTACTGGCCGTTTTTTGCTCATAACTTGAGTATCGTTCATCCGATCTTTATCATTCCTTCAGCAAATCGATAAATAATTTTGTTTACAAGGTATCTCTAGAAGGTACGACGATCTATCTTCAAAACTGTAGGAGATATGACGTTTTTTCCAAATTGCGGGGGCGGGAGAGGGCGTGGCAAAAAATTGAAAATAAACTTGATCTGCCTGCAATTAGAAGAAATATATGCCCCATACATGTCAAACCTCTATCTCTTACCATCTCTGAGATCTCTTCGTTCATACGGACGGACAGACAGACAGACGGACAGACGGACATGGCTATATCGAATCGGCTGTTGATGCTGATCAAGAATATATATACTTTATAGGGTCGGAGAAGCTTCCTTCTGGCTGTTACATACATTTGCACAACTTCATGATCCCCTTTTCCCATTTTTAATGGGAACAGGGTATAAAAAGACTGAGGATTAAGTTTAGTTATCATTTAGTGATATTCCATCTTATATTGGCCAAAAAACCGCGAATAAATCACCATAGAGAAAATTTTTATAAGCATAACCAACGTCTAATAAAAACGCGAATTGGAGGACCATGGATGGCGGTTTTTGTTTACATATGATCCGAAACCCTTTTTTTTCTGTGAACCGCAACTACCGACTGTTTTTACAACTTCGAAGAAAAGTTCTTAAATACTCCTATGGCGCTATGTGCAACACTACCTAACAATTACAGTGTATTCTATATTGTTGATACGAAGAGTTAATGTTTCGTTTCCCCCGTCCCAAATATGTTCTAAAAAATAACTTTATTTAGATATAAGTTAATTTGTAACTACCGAAGTACTCGTTTCCATGCAATGAAATGAAGCAATAAAACTCCCACCACTATTGTTGAAACTGAAGACGACCCAAGAAGACGTGTTTTTCCTATCAGCGATCTGTGAATATAATTCACCCCCAAACCCAAAGAAGCAACCCCAAATAGGAGATTTTTCGCCCCCCTACACAAACACATATATTTTTAGCAGATTCTAGGCATTATTTTGAAGAATGGTTACACAAATCTAAATTGAAGATACTGCCCATTGCGAGTCTCAAATTCCCATTTTCTGACAATAAGATTTCGCATTAATAACAATTAATGATTTAGATTTATTTCAAAATTTAACTTTTCCAATTTAAAAATAAGATAGTACTTATACCGGTACGTACCGGTACGGACGGACAGACGGACAGAAATAAAAATCCGGGTACCGTATCGAAACCAAAAACCGAAATTAATTAAAACCGAAATAGAACCTTTAACCGAAACATTCATTTCGGGACGTACCGGAACCGGTACCGGAATCGAAATTCGTTTGTGCAAAAGTATGTAACAGGGAGAAGGAATCGTTTCCGACCCTATAAAGTATATATATTCTTGATCAGCATTAAAAGCCGAGTCGATATAGCCATGTCCGTCTGTCTGTCCGTCCGTCAGAATGAACGAAGAGATCTCAGAGATGGTAAGAGATAGAGGTTTGATAAGTATGGGACATATTTTTTATACTTGCAGGCAGATCAAGTTTATTTTTTATTTTTGCCACGCGTTTCTTTCTCTCTCTCACTCTTTTGACTGGTGAGCAAATGCGTGGGAAAGGGTACAGAGTATGTTATAGTCGGGCTTGACCGACTTTCTTTCTTGTTTTATAAGTATAATACCATTTTGCCTAGCTTTGCCTAACGAAAAAATGGAAAAAGGGTTTTTTAAAAACTTGATTGTTCAGGTTTGGTTTATCGAACAGGTTTCGTGTTGATATTGCTGAAAAGTACATTACTGTATCTACTTAAATCGTAGTTTAATACATTTTAAAATTATTTAATAATCTTAAGTAATTGTTGCTAAATTTAATATATAATATAATTTTTTCTCAGTGCTGACCACCATGATATAGCTTCTAAGGATATACAAATTATTGCCCTAAGCATAACTTACATTACGGTGCTTTCAAAAAGATGGAGACTTTCAAAGTTTAAAAGATATTAATTTTTGAAGTTATAAACAACTAAAAATATGCCCTTAAATAAAACTTTGCCTCGCAGTCAGCTTTAAAGCTATGTGATTGAAGCTTGGCACGTGTGTTTTATATTTATCAAGCTTTTAAAAAATGTCAACATCATGCAGATCCGACGTCTATATCATATAGCTGCCAAAACTTAGTTTGCAAACTGTGGTCACACTACACCACAACAAAATTCAATTATTCGTAGCATTCGGATGGCAGCTATATGATATATACGTCTGACCTGCGAGAAGTGGACATTTTGGAAAAGCATGATTAATATAAAGCTTAATATGAAATACTGCGACGAAAGGAAAGTTCGAACGTTCTCAGTACTAGGCTTTATGTGCTTTAATTGTTGAAACCAATATTGTGACCAATAAAATCAATCAAAATGCCACGAGTGTCTTCAATGTCCCAGGAGCAACGACGGCAGGCGTCCCGTGATAGAGCTCGCATCCGTTACGAGCAAAATGCGTCTCGGATATCAACTCGAAGTGCTAGTCGACTGGCCGCTATTCGCGAAGAAAATCTAGCATCTCGTCAAGTAGAGCGGGAGCGTGATGAAGACAAGAACTTGCAACAGTTTGTCTTATGTGATGTCAGTCTGCGAGGATTCTCTCTGATCTGGGGACTCTCCAGAAGAGTAAAAATTGTCGAAGAATGGTCAGACGACAAATCTGGGAGTGCTTCTGCAGCTACCAAATTTTGTGGAACTTTTCTTGTTATGGCAAAGTCCTTATGTTCGGGTATTTTCTTGGGATCTGCTGGCCAATATGTAGGCCTACCCGGAGATACATAGTCGAGTTTGTTTGATTTTTGGATTATTCAGTCTAGAGCCCCAGTGCGGATGATTCGAGTTGTATTCACCCGCGGCTTAAAAGCGCTAACATAATGTGTTCAAGAAATCTAAAAAATTGATTTTCTGATATTGCGAAGCGTGGCGGACAATAAACCGCCGACAAGGTGATATTGCCTCTTTTAGATTCTACACATATTGATGTGGCTTGTACGTCGTTTTCCGAAAATCCCGATAGTGGGTAATGCTTAATACGGTTTCTGACTTGGATGCCAGTTCCGCCATGGGCTTTACCATCTGGTTGATTTGTGCCATAAAATGCATACCCCGCTAATTGAAAGTTATATCTGTCCGTCAGATGAGTTCCGCAAGAAGCATTATGTCGATTTCATTGTCTGGGAGAAATTTTGATAACTCCACTTTGTGGCGAGGAATGTCATTTGCATTCCAGAGTGAAACTCTTAGGAGAGCCATTATTTGGATTGTCGCGAGGCGAGCATTTGAATGAGGATGCCTTGATTCCTCATTTATTCTTGCATTGCGTTTAGCATAAATCCAATGAATTCCTTCAGTGTTTGCTGCAACGATAAAAACATGGTTTGTAAGCTACTATAGTTAGATCGTTGTTCCGCGTGTTTATTAATTGTTGGCAGAGCCGGATCAGTTCGTGTATCGTATGAGACTCTGGCTGAGGATGTGGGTCTATCCATATCCATTCCTAGTTTCAATGCACTTGCAAAAGAAACGCCTGGGTCTCGACTGACGTATTTTTCAAGGCGATGTCCGCTCAATACGTTAACGGCTCTCCAGGCACGCTAGGTCGACGCAATGTCATGCAGAGAAGCAACATAACCGACTCTCGTTCGACACGATGCCATGTATAGAAGCGACTTAAGCGACGCTCGTTCGACCCAATGCCATGCATGGAGCGCCATAATGCATTCCTCTGGCATGCTGTGAAATATTTCACTGAAAGGGTGTTCGAGGATTGATACACCTTTTTTGAAATCCTTTCTTATTCTATGCACACGCTCTCTCACGGAAAAGAATTAGAGCGTACGCCTTCTCTCTCTCTCTCTGTGTTTAGCGTTCGGCCCATGTTACAATTTGTCAGGCGGCACGACGCATCACCGTACAAAGAGCAACGCTGGGTTGACGAAAATAGAGTGTCCATAGTGATCCATAGTGAGTGAGTTGGAGTCGATTGAACTGCTGGCGCGGTGAATTACTATGCAGTCCATTGCACCAACAGCCCTGTCGCCATGCTGAAAAGTTTCGCACCGTTGTGAAATACATGCATACATATATATACACCTCGATAGCGTCCCTCTAGTACGGCTGGGGTCAGTCACTCTATTGCCTGTCAAATTGTAACATGGGCCGAACGAGTGTCGAACGAGTGTCACTAGAGTCGGCCCATACATGGCATTGGGTCGAACGAGCGTCGTTTAAGTCGCCCCATGCATGTCATTGGGTCGAACGAGCGTCGCTTATATGGCTTCTCTGCATGGCATTGCATCGACCTAGCGTGCCTGGAGAGCCGTTAACGTATTGAGCGGAAATCACCTTGATAAATACGTCAGTCGAGCGTCAACGACAGTCACAAAATCGTCGACGGAACGTTGATACAGCGTGGGTCGGCCGTACTAGAGGGGTGTATGTGTAGAGTGTGTATATGTGTGAATCTGCGGTCGTAATGTTTTACGCATCAGATAATTGTTGCAGAAATTGCTTGTTTGTCGTTTTTCAATCGTCGCGGGTTACCACTTTAGCTGCGAGGTTTTATGTGTAACTAACTTTATTGAATATAACTTAAGCTAACAATTATTGTTGAGTCGAACGGAGCGAAGCGGGCGCCACCCGCGCGAATCGAAACCAAACCTAAAACTGCGCGCTTGTCGACCTGCTACTGCATAGGAATGTTGCTCGATGAACGGTGTGACTAGAGGTGGCCAGAGCTGCCACAGAGGTACAGTGCCGAATTCGTTTGGCAACATTCAGTTGGTGTTGCGAACAATTATTGAAACGCAAAATTTTAATATTAAAACATATCAAATATTTAACTCATTTGAAGCAACAAGCGATATTTGAAACCAACCGAAAGAGATTTCTGGGACACCGAGAAATGGTTTTGGGTTGGTATTTGGTTGGAAGAGAATTCCGTGACACCTCCGATATTCTTGATCAGCGCGAAGAGCTAAGTCGATTTAGCTTTGTCCGTCCGTCTGTCTGTCTGTTTCTTCGTGAACTAGTCTCTCAGATTTGAAGCAATCGGGCTGAAAATTTTGCACGAAGTCTTCAATTTATGTGCTATAAACCATCGGTTGAAAAACGTGTCTTAACTTAACTAAAACTTTTTGATTTTCAATGTTAGCGTCCCCAAACTCGTTCATTATTAATATTAAATGCTTTTAAACCTTTGCTTTTTGGTTTTCAATGTTAGCTTCCCCAAACTCAGCCATTATTTATTTTAAATGCTTTAAAAATAGTTGCAAAGTTTGTTAAAAATCGGATGACTATATCTTATAGCTGCCATAAGAAAAATTGGTCAGAAAATGGGTCTTAGTGAGAAAAACATTTTTTTTTTAATTTTCTCGTTCTTTTTAGATTAAAATTGGGAAATTTAATGTTAGCATTTATAACACTGATATTTTAAAACCAGCAAACCAGCAAGGGTAAAAAAACTTCGGCACAGACGAAGTTAGCTTGGCCTTCTCGTTATTATTCAAACAGGATGATTATTAATTATTAAACAAGTCATAGAATTTTTTGTATTGGTCAATCGGCTTTGTTGTTGGCCAAAGCCAAAAAAATATCGACGAAAATATTATCCAGATATTTGATATACCGCCCGAAGTTAAGCTAAGTACTCACATCAACAAAAATCCTGACAAACCAAACGAGAGCGTAAGTTAAGGTCGGCCCTGCCCGACTTCGATATACCCGTCCCCCAGCGGGAGAAATGTTTAATAGCCTTCCTAAATGTTAATTAACAGAGCACCAACATCAAGATCAAGAAAATTTTTGGTTGATGTGGACGAATATGATTGCTCCGGTGCGGGCTATGCTGTGGCTAAAAAACTAACAAATAAAAATATGAAATTTATGTAAATAAATATACCTTTAATTCAGTGGGAAATAGCTCAACTATTTCAACAGCAGTGATTTAAAACTTATTTGGATTCCACTCGATTTAGTTAGTCACCAAGTGGTCGCAAAAAATCCCACAAATAAATTTGCGATGCTGCTGCTCCAAGCATCCATAAAGCTGATGATGCGCTTCAATGGACTTAAAGACCCCAGATTGCCTTAACATGGATGCAGCGCTCATCTAACAAAATATAAAATTTGGTATTATGTGCATACATATTTAATATTATTTCTTAAATACTTAACTTGGACAGGTTTGGATTGTAGGGATTTTCCCCTTTTTCATCCACACCGTTCTGAAAAATAAAGTTTTGTTGAAAAATACACTAAAAGCGGGAAAAATATTTGTGACAGGCAGTGTTCTGCGAGGGCGCTATAGGTAGGTACATGATACAACTAAGTCGGGATCATCGTGACCGCTCTCTCGCTCACACACACTCGAGACTATAACTAGGAGTAAGAATGAGCGTGTTTGCTTTTGTTCCTCCATCACATCAACTCAACCTACCGATTTATTTAAACTTTTTAACTTGTGCTCAAAAATGACACGAACTCCGAATAATTGTTTCGGTACAATGAAATTAAGCTGCTCCGGCGCAAGTGTCTGCATCAATTGCGTGCTCTGCAAAAACTTAACACAAATTTAGTTAAATATTTGTTCATATAACCAATTCACAGCTGGTTTATTACTTTGGAAGCATTCTAACAGCTTCTCACACTTTAACTCTCGTAGAAAGTTCTCCATGTCTAAAATGTATTTGTAATAAATTATCACAATCAACACAAGAAAGCGAGAACGGACACACTTACATATATACATATGCTCGAACTTATGTACATACATATCACATTGTTTCTTACTTGAGTTCCGTTCACGGCTTTATTTGCAGTCAGAAATATATTTCAAGTTATGTAAAACTTACCAACATTTGCAGAAAGCACCGCCAATAACTTAATTTTCTTTACCTAATTCGAAGAATCACAACAAGCGGGACGCGCACCTCTCAAGTATGTGTGTGTGGAGCAATGAGTATTAGAGATAAAATTTTCGCTGCCTCAGTCAGCTGTTCGCTCTCATTTACGCTCTCTAGATACATTTGGTCAGCTGTTCGCTCTCACTTACGCTCTCTGGATACATTTGGGAATATGCCCGTCTCGCTCTAACCACTGTGTTTTCCTACTGGCTCTGTAAAGTATCTTTTTGGGCACTATAGTCTCTGTTTGGGCACTATCGTTTAGCACCACCAAAATTGAGAAGCAGCGCAAATTGGTTCTCTAATACTCATTCTCCACGTGTGTACAGAAATGACAAAAGTTCCGATAAAGTTCTTGCGTCAATTTTTTTATCGAACTATCGAGGCGCCGATATCTCGAAGCAACCCTGTAGTTCTTGGCATATTTAAACTTCAACTGTGACTTAGAATGCCTAGGAAAAGTAACCTTAACTTTTAGGCGACTTAGGCCCAATTTCTCAAAAGTTGCGGCTAGGTACCGGCCGGTCAAATTTGCCGGCCGGAATTACCAGAGGTTAATTCTTTTGGTTTTCTCAGCGAGACTTACCGGCAGGTTCACCCGATAGCGATTAATTGCTATCGCTGCAAAAGTGTGACCTGACACTGTCGACGAAGCAGCTGTGTTTGTTTTGGCATTTTTTAATGCTATTGTTGTCGCTGGTTGTTATTTGGCAAAATAGTTAAATAAAATTGCATGCGATGATGAATCACTGTGAAACACCGAAAAGACCAAGAGCGAAGAACTTTTCGGCGGCTGAGGAACATTCGCTTGTAGATTTTAAGAGTCAAACAAATCCATTTTTGGAAGCGGAGACCTGGAAGCAGAAGGCCTGGGCTTGGAGATCAGTATGCCGCCATGCCGGAGTTCATCGCCCTTGGAAAGACTTACGGGATAAGTACGAGAATTTAAAAAAAAACGATCGCGAAAATAATTCGCAATTAAGAAGCGGGAGACTTCTGGAACTGTGGCGGCTTTCCCAGCCCCGCTGGAGTCTTGTCTATTTCCAAAAAATTCGTGGCATGATCCTAAGCTCAGCCACAGGATTGGAAAATGTGGTTGAAAATGATGGTACGTTTTTATTTATGATATGTAAGCTTTAAAAATATTTAATTGACTTCTAAAATTATAGCAAAAATCAATGAGTCAGTGTCTGTTTGTGATGGCCAGTAATGCTGTAGCCTGGGAATCTTGATTAACTGCACGGTTTGCCGAAGGAAGTCTGACTCAACAGAAGTCGCCCGCAATGACAAGGAAGAAGCCACTTGCATAAGAGCGCAGTGCAACCATAAGTTTGCTCTCTGACAACAATCTATGATTCCTGTTAACAATCCAAGTCATAATAAATTTAATCACAACTGAAGTTAGGTTTTTACGTGTTACCTAGCTAATAGCCTATTTCCACCAAAGAAATGAAGCTTCATTTCTTGAAATGACAAGAAATGAAGAAAATTATATCATTTCTTCCATACAAATTGTTGTTGCATTTTGCCCTTCATTTCCTTCATTTCTCAAAAATGATGGCATTCCCCACGAAGGGATTTGGTATATTTTTCAAAAATACCCGCTACTCTCTGGCACTACTCGTTACTCTCTGGAAATAGAAAGTGTCATCACCAATAAACTATTGATTTGAATTTAAAAATAAGGCGCAATTTTGTTTATATTATAATTTAGTCAAAATAAGTTGTGTATTTAGCTTTCTGCTGATTATTCAGGGCGTTAACAATGCGTTCGCCCATGGTAATTGCTTTCCTGCCGGGTATGTCTTTTTTTGGGTAAATATTGCAAAAACTCCCCGTGAGTTTGAAAGTAGCGCCTGTTGTTTAAATCAAACCATTCAGCTGTTTTTGTCAACGTGGCATTGCGAATATCAAAATGATGAAGATTTGTCAATGGAAACAGCATCATTTTTAGAAATGAAAATGATAAGAAATGAAGCCAGTGGAAATAGGCTATAAGATATTTGCTCCTAGCAAGAATTATTTGACATGCTGAGTTTGTTAACCTGAATCGTTGAACAAATTTGGCATCATCCAGATCAGGAAAATAATAAATACTCTCCCTGTACTCTCTCGCATTATTTATTCGTAGCTCCGTCTTGGGTTATGTGGGTATAACCACCACCATGTTGGCCATTGTGGCAATACCGTTCCTGGTGCTGGCCGTGCGTGTGGATAATATTTTCATTATGGTGCACACGTATCAGCGGTTAGATCACTATCGGTATACCACATCGCATGAGGCAATTGGTGGTGCCATTGACCAGGTGGGTCCTTCGATTTTGCAGACGGCGGGCAGTAAGTTTACCTGCTTTGCGTTATGCCGGCGTGCCGCTCAAAACATATGCCATGAATGCGGCGGCTGCTATTCCGCTGAACAGAAAGTTCCATATCGCCGCGCCTGTGTCTTCTTGTCTTACCGCCTGAATCTTCCATTTCCATTATCTTCCAAATTTGTTTATTTATACACATTTTGTTTTGTCAATTGACAAAGTAAACAATACAAATTTTGGGCACAGCTGTTTGTCGATCGATAAAAATATCGATAATTCTATCGAAACTTGCCGGCAGGTTAAAATTTGACCCCATCATGAGGCAGCGGTTAACTTTGCCGCTCGGTTCTCGCCAAAGACAGCATGAGACACGCGAATTCGGCCAACCTGCCGGTAAGTTTGACTAACCGGACATTGAGAAATTGGGCCTTATTTCCTTAACAAAACTGCCTGAAAATTTTGCTTTAAGGTCACTTTGTAGCCGGTTAGGTAAAAAATTACCTTGAAAGTTGATTTTCAGACAATTTTTTTTTTAGGAACTGCCTAACCTTAATTTTAGGTTACTCTTTTTTTTGGGTGCAGCCAGAAGGAATCATTTCCGACCATATAAAGTATATATATTCTGGATCAGCATCAACAGCCGAGTCAATATAGCCATGTCCGTCTGTCTGTATAAACTCCTAGATCTCAGAGACTAGAAGAGCACGCATATCAAGTTTATTTCAAATAAACGCAGTTTTACAATAAAGAATGATGAATAACTCTCACAAATTTTAAGATATCGATCTCAGATTTAAAACTAACATTTATATTCGTAATATCTATAAGCCCTGAAATTTTCATTAAGATCGGATGATAAACCGACTTTAACTTACGCTCTCGTTTAAAATTTTTTATTGTAGTGGCGGGAGGGGCGTGGCAAAAATTTGAAACAATCTTCATCTGCGTGCAGACAATAGGAGCCTACATTTCGAATTTGGTTTTTGTAGCTCTTCAACTCTCTGAGATGTGTTCATACCCAGCGGCGCAAATTGCGATTACAAAATGAATTACTCCTAGATTACTTTGCCATCAGTATGAAGAAATTATTCCCATACAACTGCATTACTAGTAATAAAATAAGTATGCCAGAGCCGAGCTGCCATCGGATTCCCATTACGAATGCGTATATTTTTTTTAAAATTGTAATGCAAAATGTTCGCAGTCCGCTTACAATTCAACACACAATTTAGGAATCGTATACTCTGCCGTAACGCACTTGTAATAAGATAAAATTTACTAAATATGCAAAAGAATACGGGTGGGTATTGCACGTGTTATGCGAGTCAATGCATTACTTATGGAGAAGTATGCACGTGCATTACAGCCTATATGAGTGGTTAATGATGTAGTAATGCAGTGGTTTTATATTAGTTTATTTTAAATGATTTTATTTGTTATTCCTTGATAAATAAAATGTATGTTTTTACAAAGCTTCAAATTGTCCAGACTACAAATGCGAAATACGTCGTCATTAGGGGGCATGTTTTTTTTCGTCAGCTTTTTAAGGATTTCTCATATATCAACTTGACATTTTTCAATTTTTGGTTGGCTCTGCATAATCGTGTTTTGAGCCTCCATCACTTTTGCCATTTGAGTTTTCAACTCTGCGAGTTTGTTTTCCCGACAATTTTAAGTATGTACATTAAAATTAACTAACAACAAAGCCAAATTCAAGTGACTCCTCGCCACGTATGTGTCAAGTCACTGCTACACTAACACATTTGTTCTGCATACAAATACAAATTTAGAAAATAGAAGAAGGCACAAAAGCCATAAGTTGAGCTCTGCTCTGGTACAGTCAGATGGAAATAACTATGTCGACTAGCCTGTTGATGCTGATCAAGAATATATATACTTCGTCCGCATTTACACGGTGAAACAAACTTCATGAAGTTCCTCATGAAGTTTTTGTTTGTAGGGAAGAGGTATAAGGGGCAGGCAAAGCAGGCAAAGCTTCCTGACCTCGGTTGGAAATAAAGTTTTTCGATAGTTTCTCTTTTGCGGGGTTGAGCTTTCAGTCGATCCATAACTCGAGTTGATCGATCAAGCGCGGCAATTCCTGAATTGTTTCACAGCAGTTTAAAAAATTTAAAATGATTCCGTGATTCCGAAAGCCCTTTTCGTGACTCCAATTGCAGTATTAATTAATTTTACTGTTTTTTGACTCATTTTTAATATTGTTAAATAACAGAAAAAACCGCGCTGGCGATATCTCTCTATCGATAGGTTGCCAAAAAAAGGGTTGAAATGTGATTGTAATCGTAATGTACGAACAAAACGAAAAACTCCATGAGCGCCATTCATGGTGTAAATGAGAGCGGAGTTTTGAACTTGCTTCAAAACAAAATCGAAGAGCGCTTCTTGAAACAAACTTTACCGTGTAAACACGGACTTTGTACGATCGGATTCCTTCTGCCTACTACCTGCATTTGCACGACTTTAGTATACCCAAAATGGACAATTGTTCTGATTTGGGGTAGTGTTTCCTGATTGTCTGGTGTTTCGCACTTTGAATCGTTCCAATTTGAAAAAAATTGAGAATCAATAGGACCTTCAATTACTGAGCCAACTCCCAAGATAACCCTGACAATTACTCATAATCACATCCACTTGCTCCATTCCGCCCCCGGGGGTACAGCTGCCGCAGTGCAAACACAACAGTAATTATGTAATGAATAAAAGCCACATTTACCGTTCGCAGCACTGACTACTAGGACCCTCAAATGTCCGTCTGTCGTCCGTCGCTCTTTTCAAATGCCTAGGCGACAGATACTGTAATTGAAATGAAAATTACTGCAGCTGGCAAAATGTGTGGTCATGGTCATGCTCCCTCCTCTCCCTGCCCTATGGTGGCATGGGATAGTTTTGTTGCAGATCCAGCTCCCCATTGCCCCTGATGTGGGGTAAATGTAATTATGTATACGTCATGTGTGATATGGCAGCATAAGTTGAGCAAAATGTCTGCCAAAGCTTTTTAATTTTTGAAAATGAAAAAGAGCCAAGCACACTCATCGCACACACACACACACACACACAATCGCACAAACGCACACTCATGTCAAGCAATTTACTTGCGCTTTGTTGTGCAGCAGGCGGAAGATTTTAATGATGGCGTCGGCGCCATCATTGCCATTTCCTGCAATTGCTTGCGATGAGCTGCCATCGCTGATTTCATTTAATTACTGCTAAATATTTGCCTTGCCAGCACTTGATGCATCCGGATCAAAGTGGCTGCACAAATTGGCCGATACGTGCTGGGAGGCGGAAACTAAAACTGAAAGTTTATTTAGGACGTAGACTCCGCCGTCGATCAATACACGCAATTCCCAACAGCCAACTGCCGTCATAAATGGCAGCCAAGAACAAGGCAAACAAAATTAATTTAATTTGCTCTGCTGCTCCGGCGCTCGTGTCTGTGTGCGAGTGTCAGGGATTAAATTGCATGAAATTTAATGCAATTTAAAAAACATCAATTCTCTGGGACGCCGCTGCTGGCAACGTCATGTTTTGCAAAGGCACAAAATGGATTTTCCGCACGCACACGATGCCAGCAAATGCCATTTAAGCTGCAATAATAAAGCAGAATCACAGGATGCATCTGCATCCGGTCGTTGACATGGCCGCCATTACTGTCTTTACGTAGCTGGCGAATTAACTTCTGACGCCTGCTTCTGCCGGGCTGGGAATAAGGATTTCATAGCATACTCTTAATTAATGATAAATATTACCCCGAAGAATTCGAGGCTAACGCGGAATTGCCGTGACCACGGAAGACTCCTTAATGCGGGCGATTGAATGAGTTGTCATTGCAGCAACAAAAGACGAGCCATTCATCCATTGTCAAGCTGCACAAGCGTCAAACGTAATTCGATGGAATAATTAATTGAGTGATCGGCCATTTCGTCATGCCAGGGTCCAGACAAACTGTTTTATTGCAATAATTGTCTCCCCCTGGGCAATTACTTGGAAGCATTTATGAGGTGCTTTGCTGGTCAAATAGCAAAACTAACATTTGTCACAATTACCGTCACATGAAGCAACAACTTTTCCCATTGAAAATGAGTAAAAGGGGATCATGAAGTTTGGCAAATTCATTATTCATTAGGGAGATTTTCTTCTTCAATCTTCTTTTTTTCTGATATCTCGCGTGATTGGTGGCATTCTCAAAGACTCACAACACAACAACGTCTCCAAATTATTCAACTGTATTACGAAAATTAGCGTTCTGTGAAAAATGTCGCCAAACCATCGACAAATTTGAGTCTCAGTGTACGCTATTGGATAATATGCGATCAAATAGACCACATTCAGCCCGTGGTGTGAAGAATATTGCGATTGCAGCGGAGAGTGTGGCTGCAGGCCATGAGGTCGATTGGACGCCGATCTCAACATTTGGGTTTATCGTAAAAACTTGGCGATTTTTACGCATGGATCTTGGTTTAGAGCAGAGATGGGCGCGTCGCGATGTTCCAATGCACACGAGGCAGCGTGTGCATGGGACCTCTGCCGGGGCCGACTGCACAAAATCACACGTACGCTATAAGCATTGAAAGCTATTTATAGAACACGAATGCGGCGCACGCAAATTGTGCTTGTGTGCGTGTGAAAAGTGTGACGAAATGTGTGCATGCCCATCTCTGGTTTAGAGGCTTACAAAATCCAACTCGTTCAAGAATTGAAGCCGCCAGACTTGATTTTGCCCATGAATTTCAATCAATGGGCTCTGCAACAGCTCAAAGAAGATCCGCTGTTTTCGCGCAAAATTTTATTCAGTGACCAGGCACATTTCTGGCTAAATGGATACGTCAACAAACCAAATTGTCGCAACCCGAAGAGACTCTCGAACTACCGTTACATCCACAAAAATGCAGTGTTTGCTGTGGTTTATGGGCTGCTGGAATCATCGGTCCATATTTCTTTAAAAATGACGCCGGACAGAGCATAACCGTCAATGGCCAGCGTTTCCGCACCATGATTAATGGCATTTTGTTACCTGAAATTGAATCCCCTTGATGTTGGCGACATTTGGTTTCAGTTTTTTTTTGGTTTGAATTTTTTAATAAGACTATAACTTTTTTAGTGTAGTTTTGAGTGCTGAAATAGCAAATCCATTTTAAATATTTTTCATGCAAAATTTTTTTTTTTTTTTTTTCGGTAGGAACACTTACATTTTAAGTCATATTGCAATTCAGAAACTTTAGATTAAGTCAAGCAAGACTCTAGTCAAAAGGCTATTGAATTTCCCCATCATCCCGTAAACCATTGTTTTCAAATCGGCTTACTAGTTAGAGCACAAAGAGCAAATAAATATGCAAAAATCGATTTTTCCAATCAATGTACCTAAAATTTTTTTTTCCAGCTAGGGCATGTGATTGCTGCTAATGTTTGTTGTTTTAGTATCACAATAGTTGCTCACATAAATTAAAATAGTGCTGCAGCTGGCTGCAGTCACAAGTTCTAAGCTATGGAGTTTTTCAAGCTATAAACAATTACTTGATTTAAATAGTTGATCTTTTCAATTACTATAAAATCCTGTTGAAATTTGTTTTCATTTTAGCTCAACTATTTTTTCAAGATAATTGAATTTTAATTGAATTTTTCCATTGAAATTTAGAACTAGTTGAAAATCAAGCTTTAAGTCAATTATTAATGGCAATTGAACCCAGTCAAGTGCCAGCTGATATTTATTTATTTGTTTCCTTTCCATTAAAATTTTGCTTAGGATATTTCCCTTCCATTAAATTTTCAATTGCGATATTTCACTTCAATTAAATTTTTAATAGGGACTTTTCACACCAGCCAATTTTTAATTGGTAAATTTCACTTCAATTAAATTTCCAATTGAGATTTCTCATCAGCAGTAAATATTTACTTATGTCGAAAACTAAATACAAAATATTTTAAGTTCGGTGAAGTCTTGTATTTTTTATTTTATTTTCGTTAAAAAAAATTTTGAATTCTGCTAATAAACATTGATTCATTTACTATTTAATAATTCATTTTATTATTAACATTGTTTTGTTAATAAAACCAGCATTTCAAAAAGTTCATCAGAAAGACCTTTTCTGTGAGGGGTGTGTACAAATCCAGCGTAGGGAACTAATCGCTCCACTGGAGCTGACGACGGAAGTGGAGTATTATACTTAATGATATTGCCCTACTTGTCGGATATTTAAAAAGGCATTTAAGTGTAAGGTACATTTCCAATTCTCTCCTTATCTCTGTTTTTGCAGTTTTTTGTGCGGCTATAATGAAATTTAAATTCAGTAAGAAGTGTCGAATAATAAGAATTGATCATCAGCATGATGAGAAACTGTTATTTCGAATTTTGGGTCATCGCTATTTGGCTCATCGTCAACCTGAAAAGACTCGCAAAAGCGCACAATCATTTTCTTACTGTCCTCCAAAATTGTTACGGGTGTAGTTTCCTGCAAAAATGTGAGGAACCAAAGCTTTCTGTTTGGTCAAGAAATTGCCGCCACGATCGCATCATCAGCACCTTCCGCTTTAGTAAAATAATCTTAAAAACGTTCCTGCAGCGAGCAATTAACATCAACGCATGTTTGCAGTTGCCAGCCGTTGCCACCCTTTCTTCTGCAAAGACAGCTCCAAATGTCCGATTGCAAGAAATCTAAGGTTGATGCTATCGCCGTCGTTAATGATACATAGCTGTTTAAGTACTCAAAATCTTCAGCGGAAAATTCAGTAATATTGAAGCGCATCCAGAGACCATTTACTTCTTCTTAAAAATATTTTGTATTTAGATTTCGGCATAAGTAAATATTTAAATAAATATGCTGATGAGAAATCCCTATTGAAAGTTTAATTGAAGTGAAATATCCCAATTGAAAACTTAGTTGAAGTGAAAAATCCCAATTGAAAATTTAATGGAAGGGAAATATCCTAAGCAAAATTTTAATAGAAGGGAAACAAATAAATAAATATAAGCTGGCACTTGACTGCGTTCAAGTGCCATTAATAATTGACTTAAAGCTTGATTTTCAACTAGATCTAAATTTAAATGGAAAAATTTAATTAAAATTCAATTGTCTTAAAAAAATAGTTGAGCTAAAATGTAAACAAATTTCAGTCGTAGATATATGATGATATTTGAAGCATATAACAAATTTAGATCAAATAATTAATTAGTGCTTGAGTATTTAGCTATGTGAAATACTTGAATGGAAGTTTATATACCCTTGTAGCTTGTATAAATTAGTAGCCTGATTCCACTGACACAAATATATTATGTACATTCGGCTAAATGTATATATTTTTGACAAGGCCTTCTACATACATTTTTTACACCTAAATTCAATGGCAGCAATACCATATAGTTGTCCTATCAAACTTGGTGGAATTATGTGAAAGCATAGAAAACTTATAAATACGAGGTTTGGGGACGTTTGCGTTGAAGACAAAAAAGTTTTTCTCACAAAAACAACATTTTCGACCGATGGTTCCTATGGCAGCTATATGCTATAGTCATCCGATCCGACCGGTTCCGACAAATGTGCAGCGTATTTGTACCAAAAGACTTCGTGCAAATTTTGGTTAAGATAGCTTTAAAACTGTCGGAGAAGATAGCATAGAAACAGACGGACATGGCTATATCAACTCAGCTCGACATGCTGATCAAGAATATATATACTTTATGTGGACGGAGATGCTTCCTTCTATGCGTTACAAACATCTCGACAATTTTAATATACCCTCTACAAGGGTATAACAATTGGCGTCATTTCCAATTTGAAACTTGAATTAATTCCACCTAAATGTACCAAATCTCCCACAGTGCGTAGTCGCGGTCAGCATTTGAATGAAACTGTCTTAAAAAAGTAAATGTCATCGATAGTTCTTTCATACCGTAAAAAAGATTACAGCATCCATTTCCCTTAATTATGTGTTTTATTTGTAATTAAAAAACGAGAAGGCCAAGCTAGCTTCGTCTGTGCCGAAGTTTTTATACCCTTGCAAATGCTGTTTTTGAAATGTCTGAGTTTAAGAACGCTTACATATAAATCAAAAATTTTTCTAACTAAAGCCCATTTTCCGGCAGATAAACATCTGATTTCGGTCAAATTTCGCGAATCTTTTTGAAAACATATCAAATTGACAAACTCCAAATTCAAGAACGATAAAATTTAAAACAAAAAAGTTATTCTCACTAAGACTCATTTTCCGACCGATCGGTCCTATGGCAGCCTTTAGATACAGTCATCCGATTTCGACCAACTTTTGCGAATATATTTGAAAGCATACAGAATTAGTAATCAGTGAGTTTAAAGACGCTAACATTAAAAACAAAAAAAATTTCTTACTAAGAACTATTTTCGCCCGATCGGTCCTTTGGCAACCATAAGATATAGTCACCCGACAACGATCAACTTTTTCAAATTAGTTTGAAAGAATCACCGACCTTAAGAACGATTTACTTGAAAACAAAAAAGTTATTTTCCCTAAGACCCATTTTCCGACCGGTTGGTCCTGAGGCAGCTATAAGATATAGTCATCCGATTTTGACCAAAGTTTGCAATCTGTTTGAAAGCATATAATATTATTAATGGACAAGTTTACGGAGACTTACATTGAAAACAAAAAAGTTTTTCTCAATAAGACCCATTTTCCGACCGATGGTTCCTATGGCAGCTATAAGATATAGTCATCCGATCCGGCCGGTTCCGAAATAGTAGCAGCGTGCAGTAAAAAGAAGACTCTGTGCAAAATTTCACCTCGATAGCTTTAAAACTGAGAGACTAGTTTGCGTAGAAACCGACGGACAGACAGACGGACAGACAGACAGACGGACAGACAGACGAACGGACAAAGCTCAATCGACTCAGCTCGTCGCCCTGATCAAGAATATATATAGTTTATGGGGTTGGAAATGAATATTTCTATGCGTTGCAAACTTCTGGGCAAAATTATAATACCCTTTGCAAGGGTATAAAAAACTTCTAAATGCATCACTACTTTGTTTGCAACCGGGGGAAGGAAGCGTTTCCGCCTCTATAGAGACACTACACCACAACAAAATTCAATTAATCAAAGTATTTCTATGGCAGCTATATGATATAGGTGTCCGATCGGCCTAATGTTGACATATTTGAAAAGTTAGATAAATATAAAACGCACTTGACAAGTTTCTATCAAAATCTTTGAAATATAGAGCTGGTTCTCGAGAGTTGCAAGCAAAGAGCGATTTCGAAAAATATTAACAATTAATCAATTGTTAATTGTAGAAACAGACGGTAAACAATTAATTAATTGTTAGTTGTAAGATATGTCAATCACAATTAATTAATTGTTAGCTGCGATT
Organism: Lordiphosa magnipectinata; assembly: GCA_037044535.1. Taxonomy (NCBI): domain Eukaryota; kingdom Metazoa; phylum Arthropoda; class Insecta; order Diptera; family Drosophilidae; genus Lordiphosa; species Lordiphosa magnipectinata. Next base: position 95,524 of record JBAMBO010001332.1, read on the forward strand.
AACAATTATTTAAGTGTTAATTTTTTAATTGTCAATCAATGAGTGATAAAAACACACTTTTAATTCCAAAATGGCTAAGAGATCTGCCATCAAACTGTTTTGAAATACATATTTACGTTTCTGCGCCCCCTTTAGAATTTTAAACACAATACGAAGAAGTGAAGCTTAAAAGACAATGTGTAGTAACATTTATAACAAAAAATATAAATTTTTATTTAATATAACATATTGAACTATTTATAATATTTTAGTTTTTTATAGTAACATTTATACCAAAAAATAGATAATTTTATTCAAGATATTTTTGACTTTAATAGTTACATTTATAACACAAAATAGAAAATTTTATTTAATATGAAATAATGAACTGTTAACAAGAAATTTATTTACAAAATATATGTAGATATAACAAAATATATATTTAACAAAAAAAAGATAATTTTATTTATTTTGAAATCTCAACATTTTTATGATATTGATTATGGAATAGGCCGTACGAGCTGTGCTTAATTTAAAATTTCATCACAATAAATGGAATGTATCATTCTGATACCTGGAATATTCGGTATATCCTTCCATTTCTTTAGTAAATTTGGGGATATCTTATTGATTCTATCAGCTCCAATATATAACATTTTAATTCCGGTAATGTGGAGATGGGCACAGTTGTAAGAGGATATCGCATCATTTAAAACAATGTTCTTTGTTTTAGTTAACTGCCGAACTTTTCTTTTTACAATCGCTCCAACGCCATCGACTGCTCCTTTCCCATGTGATGTTGCAAAAAAATTCCACTCAATAGTTTTACATCCGAAGTTAGCCATTAAATCGGGTAAGCTCCAAAAAATAAATTTATTTTTGAATTGGCAGCTACTTCCGTCCGAAAAAAGGAATATTCTTTGAAATTTGCCATGTTGGTTTTTAATTTTTCCAACAATCTTCGTTATAAACACGTAGACATCGATTTTGCTGTGACTTAAACTATCGCTTATTACTGCAAATGACATAGTTTTGTCAAGCATCCATACGACGCAAGTAAAAATCGAAACTTGTTTGTAGCTAAAGTGCGCGCTTTGAACTTCATTTTGGCAGACCAGCCTATAATTTTCTGCAAAGTCAATTTGTAAGGCAAGTTCCCCGGGCTTGATATTTTTTCTTATGGCTTCAAAATAATTTTGTTGGTCTCGCTTTACAAAGAAGTGTGTTTTAAAAAGTGGCAGCTGAACTTCTAACTCATGAATTAAATCTGAAAGCGGAGCAACAGAATAAGTCAAAGTTACTCTATCGTCTACTTTCCTCCAGTGTTGCCATTTCACGATTTCATCCAATTTTGTAAGATATTTAACTGGAACAATAGATTGTACATCTTTTTTACAATTTTCGCAATCGTTGGTCATACAGCTTTCATTTTTAATATTGCAACAAGCTAATTGCAAGAAACTTTCAAAGGTTTTTGGAAATGATTCTATTACTGTTGCGCAACCATTTAATAAAAAACTGAAATTGGCGTGATGAACACATACACACATGTTATGTGGCATTTTGCTCGAGAGTTGAACATGTTTAGGTCGACATTCGAAAAATATTGTCTTGCTAACGCATTCTCCAATTGACTCGTTTTTGTAAATTTCGAAAGCTTCCGATACGGTTAGCAGCATATAACGCTTAGCAACAATTTTTCCATCAACAACGAGGGTGTCCTTTTTGGCTGCCGACTGGACGCTAACATCTTCACGCAAGTAAATATCTTTAACCAATTTCAACTTTGTCTCCCATTCCAAGTCAACTTTTGTAGAATATTTTTTTTTGGCATTTTCTGGTTCGACATACTTATTAAACAGTGCTTTAATAATCTCAATTTTTTTTTTTAATTCACTTGGTAATGCCCTTTCTGCCTTTTTTATAGCCTTTCCCAGACTTTGTTTACAAGTATACTCTCTATGTTCTTCTTCTTGTTGAGCTTCTTTTTTCTTCTTTTCTCTGTAATCTCTCAACCTTACGCCGTGTCTTTTTCAACTGCAATTTTTCGCGCAGTTCTTTTAATTTCTGTGGATCGCTTTTAATTTTATTAATATATCGTTGACGTTTTTCAATTTGTGGTGTATCACTTGTTTTACCCATCTACAAATAATTAGTTGCGTGTTAAAAAGTAAAAGCATTGCTTATGAAAAAAACTATACTTACGGTCGCGAACGTACACAACTTTGAAAATCAAAAATAAAAGTTTGGTTAATAGTAACCCCAAAGTTATTTTATATTTAAATTAGAGACACCTAACTTATTTGAAACGTGTTGTGTCAGCTACCTGCTTGCATTCAATGAAAAGCCATTACAATAAAATGATGTTTTCGGTCGCGAACGTACGATTAGAACATAGATAAGAAGCAAAATAAAAATTAACCGTTAATCAAACTTTTTTTGGTCTCTTTACATTTTTCTCTTCTTAATTGATTACAATAAAGAGATTTTGTAGAAAGAGTGCAAACATAACATATGTTTTGCATGTAAAATAATTAAATATAAAAATGCCTTTAAAAGTAGCTTTAAGTGAAAAAATAACATATTTCAGTTTTTAGGCCAATTTCCTCATGAAAACAACTGAGATATGCTATGAATCCATTGTATTATAAAAATTTGGACATTTTTGTATAATTATACACAAACAAATACGATGATTATCAACATTTTATTTTTCGGTTCTGGTTGACTATTCGACGGAAATGCCCATATGTCAATCACAATTAATTAATTGTTAACTGCGATTAACAATTATTTAAGTGTTAATTTTTTAATTATCAATCAATGAGTGATAAAAACACACTTTTAATTCCAAAATGGCTAAGAGATCTGCCATCAAACTGTTTTGAAATACATATTTACGTTTCTGCGCCCCCTTTAGAATTTTAAACACAATACGAAGAAGTGAAGCTTAAAAGACAATTGGCATCTATCAAATCTTCATGATAGTCTAAACCAGAGATGGGCGCGTCGCGACGTTCACAATGCACACACAGGCAGCGCTGCCTCGTGTGCATTGTGAACGTCGCGACGCGCCCATACTCTGGTCTAAACTCATTAAATTTTTTATCAAATTTCACGTGTTTTTGGTCTGTATGATCTTCACCTCCTATTTACTCGTCGATATACCCGTCTTCGTGTCAATCCAAACTCATATAATTTCGCAAATGTTAAAATTTCTTTAAAGCGATTGACCGACACCTCCTTTTTACCCGTCTTTAATTTCCAACTATTAGATAAAAATTTTGGAAGTTTCGAGATTTCTTGGAGAGTTCGGTCTACACTTTCTATATTTACCCGCCTACTATTGCCCTCTATTAAGTCTTCATAATAATCTTTGGTCATATGAAAAATTGGCAAATTTTGCGATTCTTTTAACCGTTCGATCTACACCTACCCCTTCACCCGTCTACATTGGCATCTATAAAACCTCTATAATAATATTAGGTCTTACGAAAAATTGGCAAATTTTGACCTTTCAATCCATGCCTCTTAAAAATCGTCTTCAATTGCCATCTTTCCAACCTACATAGTTATCTTTGAAAATTTTGCAAATTTCGCGGTTTTCTTGACCACTTGATCTACTCCTCCTATTTACCCGCCGGAATGGTATTCTTTATGATAATATATACTCGAATAAGAATTTTTTAAATTTCGCGATTTTTTGGACCATTTGTTCCACATCTCCTTTATTTACCCGTGTACACCTTTCATTTTCTCGGTCTACAACTTCCATTTAACCTTCAATATATGCCATCTATATATTCTTTATAATAATCTAAGCTCTAGAATGAGAATTTTTTTTAAATTTCGCCATTTTTATACATTTTTTATACAATTACATATTTTGCATATTTTCTGCATATTTTGCATACCCACTTCAACGTCAAGTGGGTTATTAAATTAGAATAAATCCAAATTTTCACCTCAAGCAACCTTAATTTGAAAAAGTGCATAAAATCCGATGTCTAGTTATAATGCAATAGGAAAGCTTACGGAGCATTGTCTGAGGGCAAAAAACGGGACGATTCACAGTTAGAGAAGCTATAGTTTTGTAACGCTTTGTCGCACAACAAAATGTTATATTTGAAAGTTGTTGCAAATTGTATGCTCTCTAATCTTCATGTTTTGAGACAATTGTGCGTAGCTCTCACCGAAAACAAGAGAAATGGGAAAAAAGTTAAAAATAAATTTTTGTTCGTACATAACCTGAAAACTATTGCCCGAACAGAAAATTTGCTGCATCCAAAAAGAAAGGTAATGTTATTATTTATAACATTGTCTTTGACCAACAATTCGCGTCACAAATGAAAAAACAATGACACAAATTGACACAAATTTGAACTTAAGCTTTTTAGACAGTCTCCTACCACATGTCAAACATTGCTTTCATATATGTATATTTTATTTTTAAGTAGTTGCCGTAGACTTGGTTTGAAGTCATAACTTTTGACAAAAAGGTACCATGACCATTGAAAAATAAAGAAAATTTTTTTAAATTTATCATCAATATTATCATCATATTTATCAAATCAATATGGGTTTTTCCATAAATGAAGTCAAAATTTTAATAATGCTGTTGAATATTTTCATATTCATATACTACGTTTATACACCCATAAATTTTTATGATTGATGCCCTTTAAAGTATGCAATGACTTTTAATAATGAATGATTCAGAATTATATTTATTTTATATTTAGCTTAACACAAGATTATATTGTAAACCTATTAATGGTCCGACGATCTGGATGATTTTACAGTGTGGGTTATGTATGACGCTACCATAACTGGCTATCAATGTTTGCGTTATAATAGAACATTTTATAAGGAAGTAAAGTTTGCATACTTTGAAGGGCATTAATCATGATAAATTTTGAGTGTATAAACGTAGGAATAGTTGACTTAATTTTCTAAACCATACATTTGAAAAAGCTTTTTCTGTCGCATAAGGTGGTATATTTCTTACTTTTGGCTCTCCTGCAAAATAATGGAACATCCGATAACCCATTACTTTTGGACATCGACGAAATGCATTTACTTTAGTTTCGTAAAGCAAAAAATTATACATTTTCATTTCAGGTTCTGTAAACACGAAACCCAGAAGCTGCTAATTTCATAAAGCTGGCAAAAGACCTGATAAAACGAGTGCGAAATTTAAAGTCGACTCTAACCGACTTCGATATACCCTTTACTCATGGAAAGAAATGTTTAATAACCTTCCTGTGTGCCTGACGTGGGGCAGCCAAAAAGTATGCAACATTTTTTAACTCGGCTATTTATCATCCGATCTTGATGAAAATTTCAGGGCTTTTAGATATTGCGAATATAAATCTAAGTTTTAAATTTGAGATCGATATCTTATAAGTTTTCGATAGTACTATCGATACTAGTGGAATACTATCGATGTTCGAGCAATTGATGGTGTCTACTATCGATGTTTTCACTGACAATACCCTCTAGTACGGCCGACCCACGCTGTATCAATGTTCCGTCGACAATTTTGTGACTGTCGTTGACGCTCGCTTATTTCCCTCATGGGCATCCCCCATGGGCTCGACTGACGTATTTTTCAAGGCGATGTCCGCTCAATACCGTTAACGGCTCTTCAGGCACGCTAGGTCGACGCAATGCCATGCATAGAAGCGACATACCCGACTCTTGTTCGACACGATGCCATGTAGAGAAGCGACATAAGTGACACTCGTTCGACCCAATGCCATGCATGGAGCGCCATGAGCGACGCTCTTTTAACCCAATGCCGTGCATGGAGCGCCATAATGCATTCCACTGGCATGCTGTGAAATATTTTGCTGAAAGGGTGTTCGAGGATTGATATACCTTTTTTTTGAAATCCTTTCCTATTCTTCAGTCGTGTTTTTACGCAAACGCGAGCCGAACTCATGATTGTGTGAATCCGTAAACATTGAATTGCAAGTAAAACGGCGGTAGTCTGGAGAGAGCTCTCTTGCTCACCAACATAAGCACACTTTTTTGTACTCTCCATTTGGGCCGGCACTACTTTACACACGCTTTCTCACGGAAAAAAATTAGAGCGTACGCCTTCTCTCTCTCTCTCTCTGTTTAGCGTTCGGCCCATGTTACAATTTGACAGGCGGCACGACGCATCACCGTACAAAGAGCAACGCTGGGTTGACGAAAATAGAGTGACTGACCCCAGCCGTACTAGAGGGTAATTAATTAAATTTGTGTGGATATGTATACCACCCTGATAATCGCTTTTATATTTTAGGATTTGTTAAACATAGGACATTTTTGCAAAATCCGAGGTCTAATATATAATTCAAATGTTTTTAAATTTACGTAGTTTAGTTAAAAGCCGTAACCTTTAACTCAGCATAGCAAACTAGCAGAGTTTATAGCCAAATACAAAACGACTCGGAACTTTCAAGTAAAGTTCTTAGCTTTAAAGCTTTTCGAGTTGAGTTTAAATATGCCTTAAAGCTCGTGGAATGTATTGTTTCAGCTGGCAAGGCATCTTGCACCATCCTCCGCAATGATGTCTGAGCTAAACTTCGTTGCTTCTGTTCGTGCTGCAGTTTTCGCGGCATGCAAAAACTTTGACTTCACCGGCGACTACATAAAACATTTGCTTGTTTACACCAAGTTGAAAGATGGAGACGGTCTTGGTTAAACTTTACTTTATGAGGCCAACAATAATTGAAAATTATATTGGGAGTTATCAGTGCTTGTGAGTTGTGGGATATTTTGATAGTCCAAAATGTACAGAAATTTACAGCGGTGCAGACGATTTTAAGCAAAGAAACAGACATTAATAATTCTTAAGTTGGTTAAAACCGTGGAAATGTGTCAAACGATGTCTTCAACATTTTGATGTTTTCAGAGCAGGCAATTCGCAGAGCACAGAAGGAAGATCAGTGCTACACAGGCCATTTGGAACCACTTTAGATGTTTTACCCATTGGAACACTTTAGGATGAACCAGTGGCAATTCATGTATCATCTCGGACAAATTGCGATCACCATCAAGATCCATGTTTTCGTCGTCCAGTGTCAAGTCGGGGTATTGTCCCTCGTTCAAGTATAAGCCCGACGGTCGAGGCAGACTCTCAGGCTGCGCTACCATATAGTTATCATTTGGGTTGGATAGCGGTCCATCGCTTATCAATGGCATGATATCTTCGTGAAGGATCAGTCGACGTAGGCAGCTCGGGCATTTGGTCCTTTTCTGACCATGAAGATATGGCCACAAGCAGGGCCAGCAATACAGATGCCCGCAGATCGTAATGACGCCACAGCGAACATTTTTGTGGCAAATCTGGCAGTTATACAGACTGTATGTCCTTCTTGGGAGCCGTTGACGGATTACTCGCTTTGTGGAGAGCATTTTGGTGCTGCTATTTGTGGGACAGGGATCATCCCTGGGTGCTGGCTCATCTAAATTACCGTCCAAATTGGTGTCTTCGGCAAAATGCTCGATTGAGGTTGTTCCAGTTTGGCAAATATTTGCGACGTCATTTGTTTCATAAGTTTCATCGACGGCGTCAACTCTAGCTTCAGAAGCGTCTTCATTTCCTGGACCCTCCATTTCCTCTTCTGCCAATCTAACGCTTTCACCTTCCATGTCATCTGGATGGAATGTATCTTTTTCCAAACAAGCATTTAAGTAATAAATATTACAATATTTGGGTCTACCTTACCATCTGTGTTATCACTGGGTTCCTTTGCCTGTGTAGCGTCTGTTGCATTTTCCAGTATAGTGCCGTCGATGTTCTCCATTTTCGTTTAATAGTATAGATAGTTTTTCTAGCTTTGTTCTGCAATTGTTAAGTGACGTGTTAGCGTTTGAAAGATAAACAAACAGATCTCTGATTTAGTCAATGTTTATAGCTCTTTCACTAAAAAAGTATATGGGTGTTTCATCTGCAAATTGTTCAACTCTGTCAGAGATTGATGGGTGCTTGATTGATTGATGACGATTCAAATTGTATTGCATTTCGTTGCAATGGTCACTTTCGTTTTGCTGCAAAGCTTTAGTGGCCAGTATTAAATTTATGCCAGGCATTTGGCATAATGCCAGAGGCAATTAGACGGAAGCTGTTACTGCCCATGTCGTCCATGCCTCGTAAATTCCGACCTACACACACCAGGCACTTGACAGTCTCAAAATGCCGCCAAAAACGAAAAAAAAAAAACAATTTGCGGAGGACGCGCGCACATTCGCCAGCTGTCCAGACATATGGCAGCGGCATAATATATGCGTCCAATGAACCAGTGCACCAATCGCAGCGGCGTCAATCGTGAGTCGCTGCTGCAGTTAAATTTTCACCAATGGTTTGCAGTGTCCTTGCCCCACCTTTATGGCGTTGTTAAATCGTTAAGCCCTACCATCGATGGCGAGGCCATTAAGTGACCTACATTTGTTCTCTTTAAACAGAATTAAAGGACAAGCAACATCATATGCAATAAACATAAAAGACACATACATTCGAACAGATGTATGTAATTTGCTGCTGTAGTAGCAGTAAAGCGCAGCGCTGCTGCTGTGCTGTCGCAGCGAACGTTCTTTTTCTCATAAATTGACCATCGATATTCCGATCTTTTCCATTCCTTCGGCAGACCGATAAGTAATGCTGATTACTAAATAGTATTTGGTAAATATGTGTAGAAGGTACGAAGGCACAATTGTCAAGTAAACTTCACTTCTCCGTTATGTGTTTAAAATTCTTAAGGGGGCCCAGCAACATACGCCGGGTACCTGCTAGTAACCGCCGCGACTTCGGCAGATTTTAAGAAATTGTAGAAATTGTGTTGTTGGATATTAATATGATCGGCTTCATTTTATCTTGTCGACAGTTTCGAGTTCAAAGCTGGTAACAATAAAACAACATTTTGCGTGGTAAATGCAGTGGCCTGTACACATGTTACATTTTATCCCATTAAAGAGACAATATTTTTTGATAATACTTCGATATCCATAAAACAATAGGGGTAAAAAAAAGATTCGAATTACAAATAAATCCCGTCTCGTTGAACCAATAAATTCGAACCAAAGATCAAAACAAATAAAGAGTGGGTGTCAAGGGACTCACTGAATTCACGACTTGACCTTGAAATTTACTTTCCCTCTTCTCCCCACCCCTTCACTCTTCCCCCTCCTTCCCACCATCATCCACTGTTCCCCACTGTTAACCCATTGTTCCCCCCTCTGACCCAGGCTTACTCGAACTCTTGCTTTTGCCGCCATAGCATGCTACAAACAAGCCAAAGCTTCAGAAAAGCTCTAAGCAACCAGAGCTTTCGATTCTTTAATGCCATTCGACGCAGCGCTTCGGGTGAGGTCGATAGTCATGATGTTTGAGATGCCGACTATTGCGTTCAAGTGCAAAGAGGTTGTGAGTTCGATCCATAAAGGAAATCAGAAAGAAAACTCATTTAATAAAAAATTTATAAAATATACTTTTGAAACAAAACGAATAAACAACATTTTTTTCTTTTTTAGCCTACCCTTAATATATTGCGAGTACAAAATGTTCTTAAAACATGCCCAAGCCGTTCATACAGTGAACACAAAATGTTCTAGTAGTACACTCAGGAAAAATAGCGTTAACACACGACCACGTTCTTAAGAATTTACCATACGTTCTAAATCGACAAACTAATAAAGAAAACTCGTTCTGAAATTGTGTCTTGAAATATGACCGACGCGGTCGTCATGATGATAATTGCTAAAAATAAATTTATTCTAATTTAAGCATCAATTATGTTATATTATTACCAAAAAACAAGCAAGAAAGTCGGTCAAGCCCGACTATAACAAACTCTGTACCCTAACACTCGCATTTGCTCACGAGTCAAACGGCCAGTTAACACCCCCCACCCACGCCACCCGTAACCTCAACGTTCAGTTCAAGAGAAGCAATCTTAGTGAGAGAGAGAGAGAGAGAGAGAGAAACTATTAGAGCGCACAACGCGGTGCGCTCGCTAAGTTTCTCTCTCTCTTTCTCTCTCGCACTAAGATTGCCTGTGTTGAACGGTTAGGGAATGTTGCTGCGGTTGTTGGTGGGGGGGTGGGTGGTGTTAACTGGCCGTTTTTTGCTCATAACTTGAGTATCGTTCATCCGATCTTTATCATTCCTTCAGCAAATCGATAAATAATTTTATGATTATGACTAGATATCTCTAGAAGGTACGAACCATCTATCATCATAACTGTGGGAGATATGACGTTTGTTCCAAATTGCGGGGGCAGGAGGGTGCGTGTCAAAAATTGAAAATAAACTTGATCTGCCTGCAAGTATAAGAAACATATGTCCCATACATGTCCCATACCTCTATCTCTTACCATCTCTGAGATCTCTTCGTTCATACGGACGGACGGACAGACGGACAGACAGACCGACGGACAGACGGACATGGCTATATCGAATCGGCTGTTGATGCTGATCAAGAATATATATACTTTATAGGGTCGGAAACGATTCCTTCTCCCTGTTACGTACTTTTGCACAAACTTAATATACTCTATGTACCTTCGGTACAGAGTATAAAAAGAATTTTAAAGTGGGTAACAAAATGTTACCCCTTACCCTTACCCTTTTCCTCTCCACCCCCACCATACTCCTTAATGTGGTTAATATTTGTTTTTTTTCGGTATTTACCAGAACGGTCTTTATCGGTTCCAAAAACAAGAACGGAGAGTTCTTCAAACTAGAAAAGCGTTCTCCAAAAATTCGTTCTTTAAATAAGCCCGGTGTTCTCGGTATAAGAAAAACCAGACTTTCCCTACTATTGAGAACGAAAACACACGTTTTCAGTACATTTAGAACGGATTTTTTTCTGAGTGTAGTAGTAGTTGTTTATTATTTGCTATCATTGGCATGGCGTAGCGCCGTCAGCCGTTAGGCTGACTGCTTACAGTTTAATACATTGAACATAAGTGATAATTTTAGATTTTACAGTTTTTTTTTGCATTAATACATTAGATAAAGGACAGATATTTGACATTTAATTTTGGCAGGACCTGACACATGTTTAACAAATTACCAAAAGGATTCTGTTATTATTTTAGATCTATATTTTAGAGCATCCGTGAGGAAACTGCCCAGTCTCTCCCAATTTGTTCCGTTCAAAATGTTCAGGTACTCTTCCACTTGCAGATCTTGTTTCCCGAAATGTAACAGTCTGTAATCTCGTTGAATTGGACCTGGCTACAATATTTTCTGTGTCCTTTACTACTCGCTTTCGTTTTCTTGGTGTGGGCGGTATTTCAAATGTAGCATTTCTACTCTCGCTTTAAAAATAATCGATATTTTTGCAGTGTTATCGCCATGTTATCCTGGAAATAGTTGTTCGATCCTAGGTCTTATGCCAGTCGGCTGTATGTGGCCCTTGTGCGGCTTTGTCGAACTGCGCTTAAAAAGGATTGCCTGGTAAGAGCTTCAATGCTGGCCAGCATATTTTCATGCTCAACAATCCATCTACTTTGGTTATCTACGGATATCTCCGTGTTGTATCGTGATGCAAGTTCTACCCAACTTGAAAGAATTGTGCCTTGTGTTGTATTAAGTAGGTCGCGATCACTTTTGGGTACCGGACTATCTGGCATTTTAAAAGCTTTTTGATATATTCAAAGTGAAGGCGCAGGGTATACAAAAAGAGTGGCGGCAGTCCAGTTTCGAGATAGATGGCGTAATTAGGCGTGTTAAAGGGCAGGGCAAAGATTTTTTTGATAAAGAATATCAGGCTTCCTTCTACATCCTCGTATTGCTGGCCCTTGCCGTAGCCTGGTACATCCTGTAGTTCACGCTCGTGCTAACGTTCTTTCCCTGAATTAAGCTTGACCATGTACTGTTAATGGCTACTCGAGTGTCTTTGAGCTTTTCTTGGAGGTGGGTGTCAAACTTCATATTTGATGTTAGGACATTCCCAGGTATTTAAATGTCTTTACCACTTTTAACGAATCTCCACCTGATTTCTACCTTTCATTTGAAACATGTTGCCTTCCCCCCTGCCGTACAATCAATACCTTTGACTTATCTACGTTGATGCTGAGGTTCCACATTTGGCAGTACTTATATTGTTCTGAATTAAGCAGTTATATTTTTAATTTCAAATATTAACGTATGTAAGTTGAATATGTAAGCCGAGTTGGCAATCCTAATTGTAAGAATTTGGTATTTTGAAAGATGTCTAAGACGGTAACACTAATTGAAAAAGACCGCGAGTCGAGTAAAAGGCTTCAAGCAGCACAGACAGTGCAAAGAATAAGAAAAATTAAGGCTGGCCGCCACAAAAGTTTAATTGTTTAAGTTTTAGTTTAAGTTGTTGTTTAATAATGAAAAATACAAAATTGACACAAACGACGAAGAAGAAACCATTGGAATTGGTCGATCGAACCGGATAATAAATAAACATATATTTACAGGTGTGTGTGACACAACGTTATGGTCCTTAAAAAGCCTAGCGAACAACATATATGTTGCATTTATCATTCTTTGCAGCATTGCTGGGGTCTCTGCCATGATAACCATGTCGTCAGCGTACATAAGGATCTTAAATTTTTTGGTCTCCAAGCTTGACTCCACCTTCCAGGTAATATGGTATGCCGTCGACAAAAAGAGCGAATAGGAGAGGGCTAAGAAGGCATCCCTTTTTCACTCCTCGATTGGTCTCAAAATCCTCCGACAGGCACTCCCCATTCCATACTTTTGTTCGGTTATCTGTATACAGGCTTTTAATTATCTTGAGAAATTCTGTGCTTATTCCCCATTTTAGGAACAGGCTTCTCCTATCTATCGTATCGTAGATGGTCCAAGGCGGGATCGAACACACAACCTCCCGCACCAGCAGCCACACATACAACTGATACGCCACGACCGACTGCATAAACTGTGCTGCCTTTGTAATGCATTCTGTTAGCACATCCGTTGCGGGGCTCTGTTGTTCTGATGTTAGTTGGGCCAGTTCCGAATTCAACTTTATTACTCGCTTTCATGTTTTGGAATCCATCTAGGTTTTGTCAGGAGTCTGTGGTCATTGGCCTGGGTTTCCATCACGCTGAGGTTCAAGCTTACGTTGACTGTCATATGGTCTGTGATAATTTGGGGTAATATTCACCTTTCATGTACGAGACGGTAGTCAATCGTCGTGCATGCCTGTCCTCTGATATAGGTGTACTCTCCTTTAGGATCACTCATTGTGGTTCCATACAGCAGAGTAAGGCCGTACGATTCACATAACTCGAGAATTTTTCTTCCGTTTCCATCCAGTTTTTTGTCTTTCGCAGATCTGTTGCTGGATCTGGTAAGGATTGGGGAATCTGTTGATTGCTTGTCACCTAGCAGAGCATTTAGCTCTCCTATAATCATCACTTGCTGAGCCTCTGGTTCCGATAGCATATCATGTAGTTCTTCTAAATCTTTTTGCCATTTGTTGCAGTTCAAGTAGGATGATACTATTTCGAGTTTCTTATTTAAAGAGTTTATTTCCACTACCGTTGTATTTTGTATTGCCGAATAGCTACATTGAGCTGACTTTGGGATCGACTTTATAATTCCATACAATTGGCCGCCACTAGCTCGTCCTCTGCTTGCTGATCTTGTTGCAAGGTCCCAATGCAGATTATGGTCGTTTTTAATATGACGCCCGCTGTTCACGGTTCAAGAAAAAGTGGGCTTACTCTACTTTTGTCAACGAATGGGCTTGATTTCGGTAGAATTATAACGAATTTTAATTTACTTTTCAATTCGCAAGATCAATAATCCCACAAATTTTGATAAGGATTGGATAATAAATAGCCTAGTTTTAAAATGTTGCATACTTTTCGGCTGTCTCCCTCAGAAGCACTGTAATGGTATTTAACATTTATTTCGTATAGAAGTCGGGCAGAGCACTACGCTCTCGTTTCTTTCGGAAAAACTTATAAAAATGTTTATTTTTAACACGCCAATACTGTGACTCGATCTCAGTACCTGGGGGGACTGAACACATGGCATGGCAACTTAACTCGCTCCGCCATCGACTGTTACATTTTCGGCGCTACTAGTCGTAGTCAATAGATAGATTTTCGAAAAGAAGATTTTTAATCTAGATTTAAGATTGATTTTTTTTCTCAGTATACGAGGTTCACGTTTTCTTAACAACGAAATCCGGATTTCCTAACAAAAGTGTGCTTAAAGGGTTTCGGAAAATTTCAGTCTCAAGTAGTGGAAAATCGCAGGAAAAGTTTGAAAGAAAGATCGACTTGAAATTCGGTTTGTACGCCTAGTGTGTGAAATAATTGGACACTTATTTTCTTGATTTCGGAAAATCCGCCCACAAGGAAAATGACCGAAAAATTCAGCTTGCAAGAAACTATTTCTCATCCGTTTCTAGCCGATCTGAATGAAATTCAGTTGGTAATCTCTTTGGGGAAAATAAATGGAAAAACTATGCTCCGATTTTGGTAATTCCACCAGCAATGTCGGAAACTTTAGGGCGGGGGTGTGTTTAAGGTCCATCGTTGTTTTCTAGCCGATAAATGGAAAAACTACGCTCCTATTTTGATAAACCCACTAGAAAAGTGGGAAAATGGACGACGGGGGTGGTTTTGTGTACTGGTGGATCTGAATAAAATTCTGTTTGCATTCTCTTTAGGGCAAATTAAAGGAAAACTATGGTCCAATATTGGAAACCCTACTTGCAAAGTCGGAAATTTTAGGGCGCGGGTGTGTTCAAGTTTAATCGTTATTTTCTTGTCGATCTGAATGAAATTCCGTTTTTGTTCTCTTTGGGTGTAAACAAATGTTAAACTAACAGTTAAAGTAGCCAAGGATAGATATATATAAGCCCATTTTGTTGCACGGTGTCCGATTCTCCATATGCTTACAGCATTGCATTTTGTAACTAGGAACAATTGCTCCACCTAATGTGCAGTTGGCGATCGAAATAATATCGATTCGAAATTGGCATCTTAAGTTGCACCATTTGACAGAACGATGTATCGTAATGACGTACTAAACACAACTCTTAAATTTTAAATTTATCTTACATATTTTCTCTCAAGCTCCCAACAAATCTCATTCTGATTCATTTACCAATTTTATCGCATTTGTAATTGATTATTATATCAATTGGGTTCTTCGCAAAGGATTTGATTTCTGAATAATCTCGAATCTATCTGAGAAATGAATATACCCGATTCCGCATCAATTTATTTCGAGTACATTAAAAATTTATATACATACTGTTCAAATAAGTACTTATTTTAATTGCAACTCCTTCACATTTAACCGACTGTTGACTTTTATCACGCATTAATAATTACGCGTTAATATGTAAAATATGATTAAATTTTTATCAGTTGACATGAACGACTCCTGCACGCGACTTTTCGCTTACGTTCATAGTGGATTGTTATCATAAATTGTGTGGCTGCGAGGACAGACAGCTCAGTTGCGTGCGAACATTTGCCATTTATTGGCTTCATTTGGCCGGGCGACCACACTGAGACTGAAGCGCGCACAATCAGAAATATGTAAAACAATGGCATGCAGAGCGGTTCAGTGGTGTCTGTGGTTCTGGATCATTTGATTGTTGTTTAAGCCCCGCACCCTTGCTCTTACTTGGTTATTTGCATGCTAAAAACAGTTTACGCGCTATACACTGCGTATACGCAATAAAAAGCGGGACAACCGCATGCGCTGGCCATTAAATGCAACAATAAATTTGGAGTCTGGGCTCAAAACGAAACTTGACTGTCCGCTGGCATGCCCGAAATTTAATTAGTTGGCATTTAACATTAAACATTTTGACTGCTCTCGCATTTCCGTCAGTTGCTGGCTTTGTTTTTTCTTTTATTTTTCAGTTAATTAAACGCACGCAAACATTTCGCCATTCTAAATTATACGCAATTAAGTTTCGAATTACTCTGGAGTCAGTTTTCTGCGTTGTTTTTGGCAGCGGCGCGGCAATAATTTAACTGGAAATTTTATTGTAAGCCCTTGCCTTGCCAAATGTCACTTTTGATAGGCAACCATTCGAGCGTAATTAGCCTCGCCCCCATTTTCCGTTCGCGTTGAAAAAGTTGACTTTAACTTTTATGCCAGAAAGTTATTTCTGGAAGCGTTTAAGTTGTTCTTTAACTTCGTTTTGTCTGGCACTGAAAATTGCACTGTCTGTCTGTTTCATTATGCAAAATTCCTTACACGGGGCACTGGCAGGTTGCTCTCGGAGGAGTCTCTTTGTCTACTTGTTCCTTATGAGTGCTTGCTCCCAGACATAAACCCTAGAAAGGAGTGATAAAAATGTAACGACCACATAAGGTAAATAAAGGGTACAATGCATTAAGGCGGTCGCAGTCCACTTTCCCCAAACACAAATACTAAAGGTTAGCATAGTAATGCCAGGTTTTTGAAGGGTTAGTTACTTTATTGCTATATCTCAAATCAGCTACAAATCGTTATTATCCACTGCATTATACATGGACAGACCACATTTTTCATTAGTGTTTCTGAAAATTGCATATTGCATTGTCAAAGTAATCGAGTAATGAGAGCATTCAAGCTTCGTCTTGATGATCGTAAACATTATTTTCTTATTCTTTTATCACCTGTAAAAGGAAATGCACAGACAGCATCTGTGTGCCATTCAATGTGCACATGGAGAGGAGTATTTGGGGAATATTTGAGACAGTGCCACATGACGTATAATATTTATATTATTGCAACCATGGCGCCACATTGCAGCGACATGAAATGTTTGGCGTTGCATGAAAAGCCAAATTTTTTGTGCACTCCCGCAGCGTTGTGCAGATGTGCAATAAGGATTTGGATGACGACAAAAACAGAAACATCACAGTTTCAGCTTTAAAAATCACCCCTCAGATCAGGCGTCGCCCTGCGAGCTTGCGACTCCCTGCTTTTTCGACGTCGCTCCCGTTGCTTCTTACCGTGCTTGCCCATCATCGTGACACAAACAATTAGACCGACTAAAAATAGCAGTACAATGGTGATTATCGATAGAGCCAGAGTGACAGATTTGCTGGCCACATCAAAATTCGAAAAGAGATCGCTGATGTCTGTGGAAGTTTTAAGGTTGGCCATGCCCAGCGATTTCATATGTACAACGAGTCCCACCGCATTAGCCAGCAACATGATCAGCACCGTGAAAATGAGCTGGGGGAACGACATAGATTTGTCAGCAATTGTGGCGGTTTTAAGGAATTCACTGTGCACCCACCACTATGCGCATATGGCGTCTCGGGCGAGAGTAATTGGAATGATACATCCAAGTACTCAGAGCATAGAGTATACAAATGTAGGCGGTGCCAATGCTGATGACCTGATGAGTCAGTTGCTCATAACTGATGTAGGGAGCCAGAATGTTACCAAACACAGCGGCATTTAGTACACAGATGAGCTGTGGACACCAAAGTAGGGACTGTTAGGACATGTATTTAAAACAGACAAGCGACATACCGAAGTCAGCATCAGTATAATGGCAACAGTTTCTTTGCGGGAAAGCATGGTGAACACATGAAATTTAAATGCTTCTTGCTTTTCAATATGACTACAAAAATGACTGCAAAATCTAAATGAACTTAGGTGTTATGACACAGGTTTTCAAATAAAATCCAACATTTGCAACAAGATAACAAACTTTCCAAACTTTATGTAACGCTAAATCACACTTGCCGATTTTGTCGGCCAATATTGTTCCTGACAAAAACAATATTGGCCGCCAACACGGCATTCTGTGCAGGTAAACGCTTCTTGTGAAGCGACTAGTTAAACAATCATACTACCAACACTTATATATATTTTTGTCCCGTTTTCACAAGCCTTGTCTCGTTATTTTTCGTTAATATCGGTCACCAATATCGGCAAGTGTCATATAGACAGAAAGCTGCCTTGAAAAAAGGATCAGAGATTAACCGAAACCGAAGCTGTAGCCTTTAACCGCTAAAAACACTTTAAAATTTGTAACCGTAACTGAATCATTTTTTTTTTTATAACCTAAACTCTTTATTAACCTAACCGGTTATCAGTACCAAAACAGAAACAAATATATGGGTTAATTTCGGGTTTTCCTCTATTGGTAGAATTTCGATAAACCTAAATTTACAATACGGCGTTCTTTTCTCCATACAATTCAACATGTGAAGTTCTTTGCAAAATATGGCTCAAAAAAACTAGAATATTTTAAAGAAAATTTAACGAAAATCCAAAATCAGATATTTTAAGTTAAGCGAAGGCTTTCAAATTTCCAATTGCCCATTAATATATATTTTGACATATTTTAACCTAGGGGGTATTTTTGTCTATAGAGACAAATTTTGGTAATTTTTTAAGATTCAACAACAAAAAACAAGAAAGAAAGTCGGTCAAGCCCGACTATAACATACTCTGTACCCTTAACGTCGCAGCTCGCATTTGCTCACGAGTTATACGCGCTCATCTAAGTTTCCCTCGCTCTCTCTCTCTCTCTCACAAAGATTGCCGTTCAACAGAATGCTGTGGTGCTGGGTGGGGGGTGACTGGTGTTTACTGGCCGTTTTTTGCTCATAACTTGAGTATCGTGCATCCGATTCATATCATTCCTTCAGCGAATCGATAAATAATTTTGTTTACAAGGAATCTCTAGAAGGTACGAACGATCTATCTTCAAAACTGTAGGAGATATGACGTTTTTTCCAAATTGCTGGGGCGGGAGGGGGAGTGGCAAAAATTAAAAATAAACTTGATCTGCCTGCAAGTATAAGAAATATATGCCCCATACATGTCAAACCTCTATCTCTTACCATCTCTGAGATCTCTTCGTTCATACGGACGGACGGACATACGGACAGACGGGCAGACAGACAGACGGACATGGCTATATCGAATCGGCTGTTGATGCTGATCAAGAATATATATACTTTATAGGGTAGGAAACGATTCCTTCTCCCTGTTACATACTTTTGAACAAACTTAATATACTCTATGTACCTCCGGTACAGAGTATAAAAAGTCCCAGCATGTTTGACACGAGCTCAACCCTTCTAGTCGTCAGAAAAATAGAAAAGCAAAACAGATTCCTAATTAGTAAGAATGTCGCTATATCCCGAACTGGAAAAAACATTTGTTTTTCGCGAAATAGCGACTATTTGATAAAGACATTTTTTGGTCTTATTTTTCCAAGTTTGAATATTTTAAAAATACTAAAAATCAAAATTTTTACATAATCGTAGTTCGGGCCATAGAGGGATATATAAAAAAGTCCCACGCCAAATTTCCAGTCAATCGGTGCACTAGAATTTTAGAAAAACGCGTTTAAAGTTTTAAAAGGAGCGTAAACTTACCTGAAACGGACTTACAAATGTACGTGTAACTTTGAAAATAATTGCCGAGATCTCTTTGAACTATCAATGTAGGCAGACACGGTTGAAGTCAGAATTTAATTGAATCTCTGACTTTGATAAATACGTTAGATTATAAGTTTGAATTTGAAATTATAACCCTTTTGATTTATGTTTAAGTTTGTTAGCTGTTAAGATCTGGAATTTGTTATTTTACAACACTGAACATGTAAATGAAGTACACTGCTCGCCACTTGAATAGGACACCCTGTATGCTCTCTTTAAAACTGCTCGTAACTCGAAAACGAAATGGTAAAATAACGGTATTTTTTGCATATTATCTTTGTGCAAGCATTCTTCGCTCTTTCTGGTATATTCCAAGTTTTGGAATAGAACCGTTATAAAGTTGTTTGCACTTTATGTGAGCATTCGCAAAAATTCAATGGAATTTTTGCGCCACTTGAATAGAACATGCATTTTATTTGGTCGGTATCGTTGACACGTGCACACAAATTTTGGTTTACTTAAACTTTTTGCTTTAATTGCAGTGTATATAAAATTAAAAAAAATTAAAATGGGGCGTGGCACTTCATTATCTGAGTCGGAGAAAGGAAAAATCCAAGCTTACAAGGATTCTGGCCTTTCTATTGCCAAAATACCAAAACAGTCGACAGGAGCCGTCACGCCATAACAAATTTTTTAAATAATGAGGCTAATTATGGTAAAAACATGAAGGGCCGCACCCACAGTGTGCTTACCATCGCGGACAAGCGACTTATATTAAGAGTAGCTTCCAATTCGCACGACTCTTTGGCCAAGATAAGGGAAAAATGCAACGTTAAAGCAAGTTTGACAACCATGCGTCGTGTTATTAATAATGCTACACACCTGAAGAGACTAAAAATCAAGATGAAGCCACCTCTTAACCCGGCTCGGAAGTTACAACGCCTTGATTTCGCGCGCGCACATGTCACCTGGACTTCGGAGTGGCAACGTTTTGTCTTTTCGGACGAAAAAAAGTTTAATTTGGAGGGCCGCGATGGCTACAGCTACTGTTTTCATGATCTTCGAAAAGAACCACACCATCTTGATAAGTTCCACAGCAGTGCTGGAGGTATTATGGTATGGGGGGCCATTTCCTATTATGGCACCTGTGAGCTTAAATTTATTCCAACCAACATGAATGCGTTGTGTTATAATGGTATATTGAAAGAGGCCTTTCCACACTTCCAAACTCTTTTTGCAAATCTAAAATGGATTTATCAACATGATGATGCCCCTATACATACGGCCCGGATTGTTAAATCGTATATAGCGAGCCAAAACGTGGAGTTATTAAACTGGCCACCCTATTCACCGGACTTGAATATCATTGAGAATGTGTGGGGATGGCTAACACGTGAAGTATATGGATCAGGTCAGCAATATTCTGAAAATTTTGCAAATTGTAAATGAAATTTTGCACAGAGTCTTCTTTTTACTGCACGCTGCTAATATGTCGGAACCGACCGGATCGGATAACTATATCTTATAGCTGCCATAGGAACCATCGGTCAAAAAATGGGTCTTAGTGAGAAAAACTTTTTTGTTTTCAATGCTAGCGTCATAAAACTCAGCCATAATTAATATTATATGCTTTTAAATAGATTTGCAAATTTTGGTCAATATCGGATGACTATATCTTATAGCTGCCATAGGACCGATCGTTCGGAAAATGGGTCTTAGTGAAAAAACTTTTTTGTTTTCAATGCTAGCTTCATTAAACTCGGCGATTATTGATATATTATGTTTTCAAACAGATTTGCAAATTTTGGTCAAAATCGGATGACTATATCTTATAGCTGCCATAGGAACCATCGGTCAAAAAATGGGTCTTAGTGAGAAAAACTTTTTTGTTTTCAATGCTAGCGTCATAAAACTCGGCCATAATTTATATTATATGCTTTTAAATAGATTTGCAAATTTTGGTCAAAATCGGATGACTATATCTTATAGCTGTCATAGGACCGATCGGTCGGAAAATGAGTCTTAGTGAGAAAAAACTTTTCTGTTTTAAATTTCATCTTTCTTAAACTCCGCGATTGTTAATTTGATATGTTTTCAAAAGGATTCGCGAAATTGGAAAATGGGTTTTAGTTAAAAAATTTTTAGATTTTTATGTAAGCGTTCTTAAACTCTGACATTTCAAAAACAGCATTTGCAAGGGTATAAAAACTTCGGCACAGACGAAGTTAGCTTGGCCTTCTCGTTCATATTACCCTCAGTTTCCAAGACATAGCGTAAAATGTGAATTTTGATTATCTGTTGACAATTTGAATTATGTGGCCGATATACACGCAAGACTGGGTCTGCTAACCACTATAAGCGGTACTCAATACATCAACGCTTTGTACAAAAAATGTTTCACATTCTTAACATTGCCCATAACCGTGAAATAAGCGCTCAAAGTTAACATCTCCATTTTTTCAGAGAAAATTTTAGCCTTAAATAATTTTTAAAACTTGAAGCTGAAGTCCATTGTATTTTCTAATATCGGTTTTTGGGATATTTATGTATCTGCTAAAATGGTAAAGTTAAATAAGTACGAGCGTTTCACTCAAATTTTGTAGTGGTTGCTAGGGTGACTTCGAAAAGAGGTTGGTTGTCTTCCTTCAGGGCACTGCTTTTCATTATCACCTACACAAGCTTTAAAAATTGGACCTCTACGGAAGTTAAGCAGGCAGCTGGACTCCACGATATCGAATTAAAATACTCCAATTAAGATCAGTACGCAATTACAAAAAAAATAGAGGCTTATATGAGAACAAGGCGCTTATTGAGTGGGGGGCCTAGGTCTAAGATAGTAAACGTCGTTCGCGTTCTCTACCCTACTCAACCATAATATCCAGCTTATCATGAGTATGTCTCATCATGAGAAAACGGCCCTTAGTCCAAGTTGGCTCTGCTTACGAAAAAGGGGGAAAGAGATCAAAAAACTTACATACATCCATCCAAAAGCTCGATCGTTGAAAGGTCCTTCACCACGACTTTGTTTAGTTTGTTGCTGTTGGTTTTGCTGATTTTTCTGTAGGGGCTTAAAGGTTTTTGATTTTGGAGGTTTTATTTACTCTAAGGGGTATTTAAATCTTCTCCAAAATATTGCTGAGGCCGTCAATACACTAAGAACGTGAGCGTAAGTTAAAGTCGGCTCTAACCGACTTCGATATACCCGTTACTCATGGAAACAAATGTTTAATAGCCTTCCTGTGTGCATGAGGTGGGTCAGCCGAAAAGTATGCGACATTTTGTAACTCGGCTATTTATCATTCGATCTTGATGAATTTCAGGGCTTATAGATGTTGCGAATATAAACTTAAGTTTTCAATTTGAGATCGATATCTGAAAAATTGTGGGAGTTATTCAACATTTTTTATTGTGGGGGCGGAGGTGGGCGTGGCAAAAATACATACATTTGCACGACTTTAGTATACCCTTTTACTCTACGAGTAACGGGTATAAAAACTAGAACGAATAATTTGAATATGAACGCTCCTGAAAAAAAATTTGTCGTTCTTGAATTTTCAAGAATTTCGCTCTTGGAATCGAGATAAGTTCGTTCTAACTGTTCTCAATTTGGTTTTTTGTAGGCAAGGGGAGTGAGGGCAACTTAACTTTGAGAGAATAGCTTAGGACTCGCTCTCGCAGAGAGAGAGAGCGCAGAGATACATACATCCAAGGAGTCAAGCGTTTATCGTGCAATATTTATATACCCGTTACTCGTAGAGTAAAAGGGTATACTAATGTATGTAACATGGGGAAGGAATCATTTCCGACCATATAAAGTATATATATTCTTGATCAGCATAAATAGCCGAGTCGATATAGCCATGTCCGTCTGTCCGTCCGTCTGTCCGTCCGTCTGTCCGTCCGTCTGTCTGTATGAACACCTAGATCTCAGAGACTAGAAGAGCTAGAGCAACCAAATTTGAAATCTAGACTCCTATTGTCTGCACGCAGATCAAGTTTATTTCAAATTTTTTTCACGCCCACCCCCGCCTCCACAATAAAAACTGTTGAATAGCTCCCACAATTTTTAAGATATCGATCTCAAATTTAAAACTTACATATATATTCGCAATATCTATAAGCCCTAACATTTCCATCAAGATCGGATGATAAATAGCCGAGTTTAAAAATGTTACATACTTTTCGGCTGTCCCACCTCAGGAACACAGGAAGGTTATTAAACATTTCTTTCCATGAGTAAAGGGTATATCGAAGTCGGTTAGAGCTGGGATCAAAAATTGACTCTTGGATCAAGAATTTCGCTCTTGAATCTAGAATTTTCACTTTTACCGTACTTTTGAGAACGAATGCTCTTGATTCAAGAGTGAAGTTCTCTATTGTTTCTTTGAGTGTAGGCATGGCAGATGCGTTAGACTTTTTTTAGGTTGCCGCTCCGGCCTCTTGTGGGCGTGATGGCCACAGCATCCAATTTTTCACAAATTTTTGTTGAGTTGCACAACCGGCGCGGGGATTAAGTGGACTATAATGTTAAATAGATTCGGGCACAGCGCGTTTGCACTAATACCGATACGAGACTTAAGTTTCTGCATTTTTCGACCGATTTTAACCTCACACGTATAGCAAAGGGAGCTATCCGACGTGTAGTATTTACCTTGGATATGAGACCGATCAAATCCGGCTTAAATAGGCCGAAGTTCAATAGAAAAATCTTTTTCTATCGAACTAAGCCGAAGTTGGTGGCGCTTAATAACAGAGAGATAGTTTCTCTCTTTAAGCTCTATACTAGAAGAGGTTGGCAATTCGACTACATTCTAATTGATCGCAGGCGACAACGTTGTGCAATTGCAATTTGTTTAATATAAAAAAGAGAAAGCAAAGCTAACTTCGTTTTCCAAAGCTTTAATACACTTGAAAAAGTTCGCTTCAATGGTTAGCGATTTCGACCAAACTTTGCGGATCAGCTTAAAAACATATAATATCAACAATTTCCGAGTTTAAGAGCACTAATATTGAAAACAAAAAAGTTTTTCTCACTAAAACCCATTTTCCGACCGAACATTTCTATGGCAGCTACAAGAAGTAGTCATCCTATCCAGTCGGTTCCGACATATTAGCAGTGTGCAGTGAAAGGAAGGCTCTGTGCAAAATTTCAGCTCCATAGCTTCAAAACTGAGGAACTAGTTCGCGTAGAAACAGACAGACGGACGGACAAAGCTCAATAAACTCAGCTCGTCAAGCTGATCAAGAATATATATACTTTATCGTCGGAGATGATTCCTTCTATGCGTTGCAAACTCCTGGGCAAAATTATAATACACTTTTCAAGTGTATAAAAACCACGACCATTACAATTTAGTACAATATTTTCTCCCATTTGGGATAACTGATGGCAATCTGTTGAGCATAATATACCATTTATAGGTATTGTACTTACACGGAAAAAAAACGTCAGACTATTTAACATTTTTTTAATCTTGGAGTAAGCCCGGCGGCATGAGCTTGAAAATTCAATTTCGACTTACAGGAAATTCTACACAATTTAAGCTTTCAGGGAATGGCGCAAGCCTTTCGAACTTGAATCATTCCGAATGTGCTTACTTCAATCCCCTTTGAGATCACATGTTCATAAATAAGAGAGCGAAAGCGACAAAATTTAAGTAGCATTTTTGATTATTGAGCAAGAGTGACAATATTTAAGTAGCATTTTTGACATGCAGCAACAAACGATGGCGATGGTCGTGAGCGATGAGATGCCATTCCATTCGAGTTTAGTGCGCATTGTCGTGGGTTCGAATCCCAGGTATATTTCTTTGTTTTTCAGAAGTTTTTAATAAACCAAAGCTGGTGTGTGTCTTGAAGTCAATAAGGAAATGGAATATGGCGGAGGAAAGGAAGAAGAGAGGTATTTTTCCCGGGATCAAATCAGTATTACATATCGAGCTGAAAAACAATATCGAACATTCTCAAAATGATCCTGTATTGGAATTAAAATGTTCTGGAATTTTTTGCTTAGTTCAACAATTTTTAAGATTCCACGGGATAAATGTAATCCTACTTAGGACTAAAAAAGTCGGATCAACTTAATCCTTTTTTGAAACGGGTTAAGAAAATTGGGATTGATTTGATCCCGTATGGATTGATTTTTTTTTTTGAGTGTAATAAGAGTAAGATCCAGAGAACCGCAGCGAGCTTACACATGCATGATCAATCACCCATGCTTCATATGCAGTACGAGTAAACTTAAAGCTCAAAGCTCGTTGACCATTTTCGTGTAGCATACACAAAACAAAAAATTCAAAAGTGATCGTGTATTGGCGAGTTATTGTATTGGCGAGCTCGAGTACTGCATTGTAGAAATACCCGAGATGACTCGTACCTTCGGCTACAAGTCACCGCAAGTACTTGTTGCCGAAATCAATGAACTGGCCGTTTGACTCGTGAGTAAATGCGTGTAAGGGTGCAGAGTATGTTATAGTCGGGCTTGACCGACTTTCATTCTTGTTATACCCGTTACTCGTAGAGTAAAAGGGTATACTAAAGTCGTGCAAATGTATGTAACAGCCAGAAGGAATCATTTCCGACCATATAAAGTATATATATTCTTGATCAGTATCAACAGCCGAGTCGATATAGCCATGTCCGTCTGTCCGTCTGTCCGTCTGTCCGTCCGTCCGTCCGTCCGTCTGTCTGTATGAACACCTAGATCTCAGAGACTAGAAGAGCTAGAGCAACCAAATTTGAAATGTAGACTCCTATTGTCTGCACGCAGATCAAGTTTATTTCAAATTTTTGCCACGCCCCCTCACGCCCCCTCAATTTGGAAAAAACGTCATATCTCCTACAGTTTTGATGATAGATGGTTCGTACTTTCTAGAGATATCTAGTACTCAAAATTATTTATCGATTTGCTGAAGGAATGATAAAGATCGGATGAACGATACTCAAGTTATGAGCAAAAAACGGTCAGTTAACACCCACCACCCACCCCACCCATAACCTAAGCATTGCGTTCAGCAGCAATCTTAGTGAGAGAGAGAGAGAGAGAGAGAGAGAGAGAGAGACTTAGAGAGCGCACTGCGTTGTGTGTTAACTGGCCGTTTGACTCGTGACCAAATTCGAGCTGCGACATTAAGGGTGCAGAGTATGTAATAGTCGGGCTTGACCGACGTTTTCAAAAGTTTTGTTGTCTGATCTGTTTATCGTGATGAGAATTTGGAGTCATTTATGTTGGATTTAGTAATTGACAAATGTCTATTAATATCTGGCGGATAATAAATAGCCGAGTTAAAAAATGTTGCATACTCTTCGGCTGACCCACCTCAGGCATACAGGAAGGCTAATAAACATTTGTTTCCATGAGTAACGGGTATATCGAAGTCGGTTAGAGCCGACTTTAACTTACGCTCTCGTTTTTTGAGTAAAAAGACGAAAGATTTTGGTTTTGTGGGTTTTAACTTAACAATTTCATATATTTGTAAGAATGCGGCTTTTTATTATTTTTATTATTTTAATTATGTAATTAGTGTTTGTTTTTAAAATAATTTTATATGAAAATAAAGTCAAACAAAAGAAGCTACATGGCTATTAAACTAAATTTCAGATTCGACAAGAACTCTTAAATTCTATGATTAAAAAATAAAACTAAAAGAAAATATAAAAAAAATTCTTTAATTAGCTTCATTTCAAGAATTAAGATCTATCAAATAACACTTATGAGATTCAAGAAAAATTTTGAACGAACTAGAAAAATGGAAAAATTAATTAAATTAGTTTAATAAGTTTTATC
Organism: Lordiphosa magnipectinata; assembly: GCA_037044535.1. Classification (NCBI taxonomy): domain Eukaryota; kingdom Metazoa; phylum Arthropoda; class Insecta; order Diptera; family Drosophilidae; genus Lordiphosa; species Lordiphosa magnipectinata. The sequence goes on from JBAMBO010001332.1 coordinate 122,633, forward strand.
AAGTGAAGTTTTTAAAGTATAAATTTAAAAACAGCAAACTGTCAACTGATCCTGGACACGGCCTGTTCGGTTTTTCAGATATAAAATTTCCTGCCAAAGAAAAAGACCTCTCGGCAGCTGCACTGATAGCTGGCATTGAATGAATTCGCAACGCTAGTCTCGACAAATTAGGGTATTTTGTACACCCGTTACTCGTGGAGTAAAAGGTTATACTAAAGTCAATGCAAATGTATGTAACAGGCAGAAGGAATCATTTCCGACCCTATAAAGTATATATATTCTTGATCAGCATCAACAGCCGAGTCTGTATGAACACCTAGATCTCAGAGACTAGAAGAGCTAGAGCAGCCAAATTTGAAATGTAGACTCCTATGGTCTGCACGCAGATCAAGTTTATTTCAAATTTTTGAAACGCCCACCCCCGCCCCTACAATAAAAAATGGTGAATAGCTCCCACAATTTTAAATAGTTGGTTGATAAATAGCCGAGTTAGTTGAGTTGAGAATAATTACATTCATTTCAAGCACTTCTAGAACATGTGTACTTAAAATTGTTGACAAAATTAAGTTCATATTTTGAGTTCGTGACAACTTATTTGCAAAGCAGGTTTCTCTGTGAGATGGGAATGTCAACTCCTCTTCCCACATTGCCAACCCCTGACTTCAATTTTCCGTTGCTCATCTACTTGTAATGAATCCCTGCGTATCTGAACAGTTTCAAATGTTCCAGGTAAATGCAATTAAGCAATGCTTTCATAGACGGTTTGCAGTCTAGCTTTCCATTGAACGTCTACGTCCCAAACCGATTTAAATTTTTAAGAGCATGTCATCGACACAGATATTTCGACAGACACAGAGTTAAGTTCGTTTAATGGTTGCCCCTCTTTAAAATGAATTAAACAGGGGAGAACAAATTGAAATGCGTGCCAACAGGCGCACCCGTCTGCTTTATTGGCACCAGCCAAGTCAGACATTCCCTTTAGGTGGTTGCGGTCGCTGGACATTAGGCGGTTGCAGGCATTTGAGGACAGCAGTTGCCAGGCCCTGGATCAGGCGTGCGAGCATTATGTTCAAGTATGTACATGATATGCCGTCATTAAATACACATTACCATGCAGGGGAAGGGAGGTGTAGCGCCGATAAGGCCAGCGGGCAGCAACATTACAACAACAACAACAATACCATTCAAGCAGCAACAGTCGACGAGTCAAGCGGGCGAATGGCTATTAAAAAGCAGCAAGGAAGACAGTCAGCAGCAGAGGCGAAGGCAGACATAACAAATTACAGCATTTCGACAGCAACGAGTGAAGCGTCAGGTCCTGCTGCTGGCAATGGCGCCATTCGATGGCAGTGGTGACGGGGTTCAGTTTCAATTGTGCTCGTAAACGTGGCTCAAAATTGGCTCCCAGCGAATAATTCATACGAAACACTTTCGCACCGTGAGCGCCTTGCCATTAGCATCGGCAACGGATCCCCTCCCACTACATTGAACACTACCCGTGCCCGGTTACGCCCCATATAACCCCACGATTGCATTTACAGCAAATTATTTATGGCTGCGGCAGACACAAACAGGAAGCGAGTATGCGATGCCAACTTCACGTCTATCAATATTTTATGAAACTCTGTCTGCAGGACGTTCAGCGATGCTCGCAGCCGCAGACAAGAACGAGGACCAGGATGAGGGTATCTGCTTACATGGCGTCGGTTGCCTGCTGCCTGTCGATATCCGGTTAGATGAGTATCTAAATTGCCTGTACTGTTGATGAATTAGCGCCGGCTGCCGGCCGTCCATGTGGGTTGCGCATGGAAGTGCTCGTGGCAGCGAAATGGGATGGGGCTGTCGCTGTGTTGCAAGTGCGTGCCTGTTCCTGTGAGATAAGCTGTCATCAATGCCGTCAGTCTTCTAATAGAAATTTCAATTTGTTTTGAATGATTTGGTGCACATCCAATAGGCAGGCAATCAAGGAAGCTCTCATGACCTTGCCAACAGGCAGGAGTCTTGCTCATAATGATTAGTGGCTGTCATTGGGAGAAGCAACAAGTTGCGGTGATTCATAAATCGACCATATAATGTATATCATAGGATATTGTGTCTATCGGGGGAGTCACAGAAACCTCCTCCAACCAAATTTCAACCGAATTCCAATTCTTATTCACCCAAACCACCCAAACAATTTTTACAAGCAAAATTAATATTGGAAATGTAAACAACATTATTTTTTCGGATAACTTGCATCAAATAAATAAATTATTTAATTAGTTTTAAGTTAAAACTGCAAACCGTTTCGGAGTTAAACCGCTTTGGAGTCTGAGACTCCGGAATTTTTGGGAAGTCCGAACCGAAACTGAACCGAAGCAGAACAAATTTTTCTTCCCGAACCCGAACCTGATCCGGAGCAAAAAAAAAGTAGAAAAGGGTCCGGCTAAAAATCATATTCTAGTACATTTTTTGTCTAGCTGTTATAAATGTCAAGTTTGCCATTTTCCTATATGGAATTGGAATAAAAACAGCTCGCAAAAAAATATTTTACTTTATTGTGTAATATAATATAAATAAAAGCTTTTAGAATGGTAATTAAAAGAATAATCGATTCTTGACCATGTTTATCTTCTGATGAAAATGAAAATTAATCTTTAAGCTTTCAAGTTTTGGAAAAACTTTCATTGTTAAAATAAAAAGCTTAACAATGGCAAATTTGATATATTGCCCATGCCTGAAACACAAGTATCAGTATAGCACACTTTTTTTGCTCATATATTTGTTTTATCTAGCGAGTCTGTAATAACACTTATAAATATATACTAAGGGTGTTAACTGAGAGTAGAAAATTTCCCTCACTAATACAGGTGGGCCGAAATGGGTGCACACCAGAGATCTGCAAGAGTGTCTGTTTTTTTGACTGCATCAATACTCGCTTTAAAAGCGTATGCGGTGTGACAGACACACAAAATTTGAAGTCACATCAAATACACACTCTTTCTGTTACCGGTATTTTTGCGAATGAGTGTCTTGACTTGAGCGGTAATGCTTGTTGATTTCGGGTTCGAGTGTCATTTGTGAACGAACAGCACAAACACAAGTTAAACATGGGCTTGGATAACTTTTATTGCTCTCGCTCTCTTCTCTCTTCTTTGAAAAAGCAACGGTAAACTCTGTTACGTTGTTGTTGTTATCTCAAGAGAGAGAGACAAATGAGAGAGAGGCAGATACAAAGAGCGTTGCTTAAAATATTTTGGGGTGATTCAATCAACACCCGCTCTCTGCTTGTGCAAGTTACAAAATTCAGCCGCTCGAGAGACGGCGGGTATTACTGGCATTGCATACGCGAAGCACAGACATGCCAAGAGTGAAATAATGACTGCCTACATTTTTGCAGTGGTTGGAGACACTCGAGTGTGAAAAATATCAAGTACGAATGCAGGGCACTCGTAGTTGCAGTGCACTCGTGCAGATCTCTGGTGCACACACAAACACAAAGTCTTCTGACAATTTGGCGCTGTCTGTTGTCAGTTTTTTTACATGTGCTGCCTGTGGATTTTCCAAACAGTCATAGCAATGTTAGCATGAGATGGAATCTTGCAGAAGATAGGCAAGGCCTGCTGATGTTAGAAGCGAGAGGTTCTTGAAACAGTTATACAGTCGACCATTCTCCTTTGTGGTGTTTTTGTGTCTTGTTTTAAAAGTTATTACAAACATAAATTATTCACAGACTAGAATGTATACACTCAGGGAAAAATGGCATAGTTAAAACTATAACAATCAAATTTGATTTTACTTTGCAATTTTTGTATTAAATTCAGGGAATCAAACTGAATCGTTTTTCATTTCCGGTTCTGGTACGTACCGAAACTTATGTTTCGGTAAAAGGTTCTGTTTTGGTTCTAACATTATTTCGGTATTCCGTTCTTTATTGGTACCTTGATTTTTATTTCGGTATACCGGTACGTACCGGTATGAACCGTAAAAATTTACAGAAATTTTTAGCCTAAGACCTGACAAAGTGGATAAGCAATCTAGACACACACAAATACGGATGTATTCGATTTACATAAATTTTCAATTGCATTCGTACCTTGTTTTCATAAAATATTTTCAAGTTTGTATATATTACATGATTAAAATTATATTGTTTTGTATCGGCTATTGTTTTAGCGCCCATCCGATTTTCTAGCGGAGTTTACGCTCACTTTGGTAGTTGGAACAGCAGGAAGATCTTTTGATAGCTTCTACGATTCCGAAAACTTATCAACTTTTATCTTTGTTAACGATTTAAGCTCAGAAAACCTTGTTTAATGCCATTAAACTGATTTGTGAAGATAGTGAACTATTTGTATTTTTCCAATTCTTTTAATAAAAATACATATCGTTCACTTACTTTAAGACTGATAGGTCTTTTGAGTTAATGATGCAGAAATATTCGCCATACTGTGTTCTATTTGGTGTACAATTTTCATATTGATATAATTTATTCTCTGAAAATATGTTATATAATTTTACAGGTTCCTTTTCATGATCCAACAAGAGCGACATATCTTAGTTGTCCTACATACGATATCGTTACAGATCCTTCGGCTTACTGTTCAGACGTTATATTTTCGAACTGGAATATAAACAAAAAGATGTATTTTCCATAGAGAATACAAAATCGATTATTTTGAGGTATGATAATGCAAGTGCAAGAAATATGACTCGACTTCGTTTCCACTTTCAGATAAAGTGTCAGATTTAATTTCCACGCTTAGTTGGACTTGAACAGACATGGATAAAATTCTTAAATAAATATCCGCCAAAATATTTTCCCACGTAATTTTGTGGTATTATAATGTGGGTCCGATAAAATGCCAGGAAAACTTTATCAAAATGAAGTGCTCGCTGTGTAGTCTAGTTGTTACGCTCAGAACCGAAAATGTACCGGTACAATGTTAAGGTTCTTTTCGGTCTTTTCGGTACCAAGAATAACGGTTCTCGAATATCGGTATACCAAAAATTTAAAATATGTGTTCCAGGTTCTGAGTTTTAATCGGTTCTTTTCGATATACGGTTCCGGTTCCGATTTGATTCCCTGATTAAAATCAATTAATATGCACTTTGATTCAACTAGAATCATATTAAATCACCTAATTTTCTTTGCGCCATTTATATGAACTATTCGGGGAATTCGAACTTGAGAATTACAAGTGGTCTGATGTTCTTAGGCAGATGGTAGATTCAATTCAATACAAGTAGTATCTTAGATGGCTTTACGCCAGTGCGCCATAGCGCAACCGGTAGAGAGAACGTTCCAATTGTACCAACCAAGGGTCCCGAGTTCGAGTCCCCGCAGATTTAAATACAATTTAATATAATTCTGTGATTTTCAGATTCCAACTGGTGGTGGCTTGAATGGGGGATTCCTACTCTTGATTCAGAACAAACTAATTATCCTAAGAATTTAATTAAAAAAAAAAATTTTTTTTTTAATATTTTCATATTTAAATTTAAGTGTTCACACTTTATATTTACGCATTCCATATTTAACGCTGAATCAATGGTGAAAATGTTAAAGTCAAAGTGTAAATATTGAAATTTCAGAGCATTTTTCCACAGTGTAGACTTTAACCACTGTAATTTCCTATGCGGACAATAAGAATCTCAATGCGAACTATCGTTTAACACCACTCAAAATTGAGAGGCAGCGTAATTTTTATCTCTAATATTCATAGCTCCATGACTTATTGAGCTGGATCCTGCTAAAACGATTGATGATCCAAGCTCGAATATGATATAATCAAGCCTCCTTAAGTTTGTTATACCCTTGTAGAGGGTATATTAAATTTGTCGAGATGTTTGTAACGCATGGAAGAAAGCATCTCCGACCACATAAAGTATATATATTCTTAATCAGCAAGACGAGCTGAGCTGATATAGCCATGTCCGTCTGTCCGTCTGTTTCTATGCTATCTCCTTCGTCAGTTTTAAAGCTATCTTAACCCAACTTTGCACGAAGTCTTTTGGTACAAATACGCAGCACATTTGTCGGATCCGGCCAGATCGGATGACTATAGAATATAGCTGCCATAGGAACCATCGGTCGAAAATGTTGTTTTAGTGATAAAAACTTTTTTATCTTCAACGCAAACGTCCCCAAACCCCCCGTATTTATAAGTTTTCTATGCTTTCACATAATTCCACCAAGTTTAATAGGACAACTATATAGTATAGCTGGCAAAGAAATTGGGTGTAGAAAATGTATATAGGAGGCCTTGTCGAAAATGTGTACATTTGGCCGAGTGTACATATTTGTGTCATTGAAATCAGGCTACTAATTTATATAAATCATACTAACTACAAGGGTATAAAAACTTCGGTCGAGCCGAAGTAAGCTTTCCTCTATTTTTTCAATTTACATACCTGTTTTCAAACCAAAATTATTCCTGAACCCTGGTTAAAACTCGAACCTAGGTTCAGCGACCTTCTGAACCCGCTCCGTGAACCCGAACCCAAAAAGTTTTGCGGGTTCGAACCCCGGAGTTGAGTTTCTGAATGAATGATAAAGATCGGATGAACGATACACAAGTTATGAGCAAAAAAAAAGCCAGTTAGCACCCCGCCCCAGCCCCCCATCCAGAACCGCAGCATTCCATATAACACACAATTTAAGAGAGACAGAGAGAAACTTAGAGATGAGCGTATACCAAAAATATTGCAAATGCGAGCGGCGGCCTGAACTGTACAGAGTATATTAAAGTCGGTTTTCACCGACTTTCTTACTTGTATTATCTTAAAACGTTGACAAAAACACTGACACGGCTCCCAATGAAGAAATCAGGAGGGAACACAACTAATAGCCCATTTCCACTGGCATCATTTCTTATCATTTTCATTTCTAAAAATTTTGCCGTTTTCATTGACAAATCGTAATTTTTTTGCCACGTTGACAAAAACCGCTGCTTTGTTTGTTTTAAATAACAGGCGGGACTTTCAAACTCACGTGGTCTTTTTGGAATAATTAGCAAAAAACACGTGAGAAAGTTGGTCAAGCCCGACTATAACATCCTCTGTACCAGTTCATTTGCCTCCGACTATAATATTATAATACATCCAAGGAGTCACGCGTTTATCGTGCAATATTTTGATTATAAGCTTATAGGCTATAAAACTTTAATTACAAAAATGCCAACCAAAAACTATACAGAAAAGATCTTCACTAATACATTGCATTCAAAACGAGAAGGCCAAGCTAACTTCGTCTGTGCCGAAGTTTTTATACCCTTGCAAATGCAAATGTCACAGTTTAAGAACGCTTACATAAAAATCAAAAATTTTGTAACTAAAACCTATTTTCCGACAGATAAACGTCTGAAAAAAGTTTTTCTCACTAAGACTCAATTTCGGACCGATCGGCCCTATGGCAGCCTTAAGATATAGTCATCCGATTTCGGCCCAATTTTGCGAATCTATTTGAAAGCATATAAAATAAGTCATCAGCGAGTTTAAGGACGCTAACAAAACTAAACAAAAAAATTTTTTTCCAAGACTCATGTTCGACCGATCGGTCCTATGGCAACCATAAGATATAGTCACCCGATGTCGATCAACTTTTTCAAATTAGTTCGAAAGCGTTTAATATTCATAATCACCGACCTTAAGAACGATTTACCTAAAAACAAATAAGGCTTTTTCACTAAGACCTATTTTCCGACCGATCGGTCCTATGGCAGCTATAAGATATAGTCATCCGATTTTGACCAAAATTTGCAAATCTGTTTGAAAGTTTATAATATTATTAATGACCGAGTTTAATCACGTTAACATTGAAAACAAAAAAGTTTTTCTTACTAAAACCCATTTTTCGACCTATGGTTCCTATGGCAGCTATAAGATATAGTCATCCGATTTTGACCAAAATTTGGAAATCTGTTTGAAAGTATATAATATTATTAATGACCGAGTTTAATCTCGTTATCATTGAAAACGAAAAAGTTTTTCTCACTAAAACCCATTTTTCGACCGATGGTTCCCATGGCAGCTATAAGATATAGTCATCCGATTTTGACCAAAATTTGCAAATCTGTTTGAAAGTTTATTAATATTATTAATGACCGAGTTTAATCACGTTAACATTGAAAACAAAAAAGTTTTTCTCACTAAAACCCATTTTTCGACCGATGGTTCCTATGGCAGCTATAAGATATAGTCATCCGATTTTGACCAAAATTTGCAAATCTGTTTGAAAGTATATAATATTATTAATGACCGAGTTTAATCTCGTTATCATTGAAAACAAAAAAGTTTTTCTCACTAAAACCCATTTTTCGACCGATGGTTCCCATGGCAGCTATAAGATATAGTCATCCGATTTTGACCAAAATTTGCAAATCTGTTTGAAAGTTTATAATATTATTAATGACCGAGTTTAATCACGTTAACATTGAAAACAAAAAAGTTTTTCTCACTAAAACCCATTTTTCGACCGATGGTTCCTATGGCAACTATAAGATATAGTGATCCGATCCGGTCGGTTCCGACATATTAGCAGCGTGCAGTAAAAAGAAGATTCTGTGCAAAATTTCAGCTCGATAGCTTTAGAACTGAGAGACTAGTTTGCGTAGAAACAGACGGACAGACAGACGGACAGACAGACGGACGGGACAAAGCTCAATCGACTCAGCTCGTCGCCCTGATCAAGAATATATCTAGTTTATGGGGTCGGAAACGAATATTTCTATGCGTTGCAAACTTCTGGGCAAAATTATAATACGCTTTGCAAGGGTATAAAAATACCTCACACGTTCGCTTATCTTTAATTCAGGATGTAAAATACCTTTATCATCAAAATCCATTCGAATTAATATTAGCTTGGAGATTTAAAAGATGTCCGGTCACTTTCTTATAAAGTACAGTTACATTTGCAGAAAACCCGGTTTGGCAGTAAGAAGCTTTGACATTTAAGAGACAAACTGCATACTTTTAACTTTAATATTTGGTGTTTGGCCTATGGGAGCAGCCACTGTGCAGCGTTACTGCAGCGAACCAGCTATCCACAAAACTGTGGGAGATGTGACATTCAATCAAATATGGCCGAGAAATCAGCCAATTTGGCCAATATAGCCAATTTTTCATAGAAATGTACTAAAAATTTGTCCAATTATTTGCCTTTTGCTAAATAAGAAGTAGATGTCCCATAATTGTCAAACCTCTATCTTTTACCATCTCTGATATCTGTTCGTTCATGCGACAGACAGTCGGAGTTGGCTTTAACTTAATATACTCTGTGTACCTCTTCAATGGGATAAAAAAGAAAAATTAATATAATTTTTTTTATTTATTCGCAAGTATGGCATTCTATTCAATTCAAAGTTTTTTAAAGAGCTTCCATCTGGTTTACCACTCTATTTTTTCTGTGTGTCTTCGTGGGTATACCAAAAGCTGATCTGAACAGTCCTTGTTCGATTCCTGCTGCGCAACAATTGCACCTAATTGCAAACAATTTTGCTAAGCTGCATTTCTGCACAATATTCATCCTTCAACAGTCTGCTTAGTCCTTTCCCCTGTTCAATACAATTTTTATTCAGTTTGACTGCGCAATGAAAAAGCAAAACGAAGATGATGAACAAAATTTGCATAAAGCTTTTAACTTGACAATGCGACATTTGATTTTTATGGGATTCATGCTCCTCTTTCCATTCCTCGTTGCTCCCTTGACGGCACATTGTAATGGAGAGTGCACCAGCCCTCCAGCCCACCCAACTTCCGCACAATTATACAACAATTTTTAACACAACAATCATTTCCAATGACCGTAAGTGGCAGCGTAAAATGGCTGTATCTGGCCGCATGGTCGACGGCCTTGGGGCCGCCACGCCGATTTTGACATCGACTTCGACGCTTAAGAAGATTGAAACAATCTCCGGTGTGGGTAAAAGCTTCCAACAAAGCTCACGGACGCTAAGAATGAGTTTTCATTTCGCTCTTCCTCGCTCTCGCCACTATTCTTATTCCCTGGCGTCCGCCTGCAACTGTCAGTTGGGCAATTTATAATGAAGTTTCTTTATTGACAACGGCAGACGGGAACTGGCGCTCCCACTCTTGCTCTCCCGGCTCGGGTCGCATTTCCGCTGCATTGATTTCGGTTGCCGGGCATGCAACTTGGCATAAATTGTGGACAACAATAATGCCACGAATGGGAAGCAATAAATACTGAACTTGTCAAATCGTGAAGTATCTCGCGACTTGGCTAACGAGATGGCCAACTAGGCAGGAGCCAATGCAGGAGCTGGGGCTGGCGCTGGCCGACAAATAACAATCAAAATCACTTTTCGACCTCAAGTCGATTTATATGAGAAATCACAACTGCGAGGCCCTAATCGCTGAGGCCAGCCGCATCATGAGATCGTCAATCGTTTTGATTTATTGCTATTTTATTTGCGCATATCCTTATTTGCGTTGTGTCGACTTATGCCCCGGCCAGGCAGCTGACAGCTCGGCCTGAGGCTATTTTATTGTTCGATAGGTTATCAGGCGGCGTGCAAACACTGAGAGCAGGCTGCGGCCGGGCCAAGACGGCAAATATCATAATTTTCTCAGGACACGCTGTGTTTGTGTTTCGCTGGCTGCCATCCCGTCCTGTCACAGTGCCGGGCCGAGCATAAATCTAAATTAAATGCCCTTTTTGAGCGGCAAACAGAAGAAAGCGAAAAAATATTCAGCTCGTTGTCACTTCGGAGTCGGGCCTGGGCTGCTCAGTGGCCTGCGCAAATAAATATTAATCATTGCGTAATAATTTTCTGCTGTCAGCTAAATTTAAGCAAAGTATTCATAATCCACAAGTGAAAACCACTTTTGACAAATCGTTGTGCGGGCCGAGCGTATTAATATTTATATTTATTCTCCTGCTGGCAGTTGAAATGCTTTTAAACTTGGCCAACTTAATGCGCAGCTCGTGCGACACTCGCCGATTGGGCTTCTCTAATGTTGTTTTCACTTTTGCTCACACTCAACTGTAAATCAGTTTTATCGGCTCGCAGATCCTTTGATGTTGGACCGGGGGCCGGGCGAAACGAGATTGCAATAATCAAAATGTAATAAAGCGAGCGAAGATGCCTTCACACGTCTTCTCACATGTAGTAGGCCGACCCGCTTTCAACTCCTTGGGTCAAACGAAAAGGTTGTGTATGCATGGGTCCTGTGCGTGAGCCTCCTTTGTGCCGCGCCCGGCGCTTAGTATGCGCTGCACGTAACGCATTGTTTGAATTTCATGGCGACTTTATGAGTTTTGTAATCAGGTTTGTGAGCAAACAGGCCCAAACATCCTCGTACGCACACATACTGGTCCTTTGCTAACCTGCACATAAATATTGTTGCCAGTCGTAGCCCCAGAGATGTAGTGGGCATGTTGACAAGCCTGCCGCCTGCCCCTGCTAATGAATCCTGCATGGCATTGAAAAATTTGGTCTCCAAGTTCGGGACTCCCACCGTTATTAAGCCATTTTGTGGACCACAAAATCCACTTAAAATGTCTGGCCGCCAAAATATTTTATTGCATACTTTTATGCGCAGACATTACCTGCACCGCTCTCGGTAAAAATGCTCAACAATGTGATTTATATGTGCTGGAAGCACTTAAAACTAGACACACATAATAGAAACCACGCCCACACGCCTCCCCATTGTTGTTGGCTGCCATTTTTGTAGCACTTGCCAGACTTAGTCACACAATGGACGCCGGCAAACAAAAGACGCCTTGCAGTTGATGGCCAGAAATTAACTAAGCAACAGCGCCGACTACAAAGTTGCCAAGCCGAAAACAATACGACGCTTGGAATCACCCCCAAAAAAGCAAACAACTACAGCTTTATTATGGCCTCTTTGCATGTCAGCCCCTATGTCGTCTGGCTATCGGCTGTCCACTCAAAAGCATTAAACAAATATTTGCTATGCTTTGCAGGAATTTTTCAACCCAGAGGCCGGGCCCGACCTACCACGTCCGCAGTAAAAATATTCTAAATATCATATCATCAGCATTTTTCGATTGAATCGCCCAGCACATTGGGCCGGTGTGTGGTTTTGGGGCTGGAAGATGTTCAGTGGACAGTCCAGTGTTTACCATTTATTTTTTGATTTGGGTATTTAAGGTGTGGATGGATGTGCGAGGGGCGTGCGTGCGTGAGTATGTGGAGAGGTGTGAGTGTTTATACACAGGAGTGTTGACTACTTGAGTGACATTTGGCTGCTGTGAGACGAGTGAGCAATGAGTTTGCACTAGGCAGTTTTGGGTAGCACCCAAGTGATTGGATCCAATATACTATATTTGGAATTTATAATACTAATGTAATGGAAAATCCATTCTTTTGTTTTCTCTTTAATATTATCGGAAAGTATAGCTCTTTAACTTTGAAGTAAACTATCGTAAACAATTCAAAGAATTTTTGGAGGAAGATATACCATTTTGAATACATGTGTTCAGAATTACAAAATGTTCTACTGCCCAAAAGTATGCTATGCAAAAACAAAAAAGTAGGCTAGTGTTTTGTACTGAATTTCAATAAAAATTTTGCACAACTCCCATTGAATACTTCGCCCATAAGTCCAAAATAATGTCACATCTAGTACATGTATTCATAATGGCATATCTTCGCTCAAGAAAATTGTTGAATTTTGTGTGATAATTTATTTTAACCCGGGCTGTGCTAGCGTGACCATTTGGTCACACACATTATACTTTTACTAAACTGCTTGTGTAAACAACAACATTTTCACACAAGTTTCATGAACAAATTCGAAAATAAAACTTCAGCCCCCTTCGGGTTAAAGCTAAGAAATAGTATGTACTATATGATTATATTAAAGAAAGTCAAAACTAAATTACAGATCCTTTACAAAACGCCCCTAAAGTGGTAAAAAAATAGGCATTTTAATGAACTTTAAACTCAAATAACTAAACTAACTAAAAAACCACAAATCCAGATGTGATGGACGGTTTTTCGAAAACAAATTCGTGTTCTGCACACGAAAATCATCTACGTATATTCACTACAAAGTCTTCAATATACTGGACTTTGTTGCCTAGTTTAACTATCAGAAAATTTTTTAGTGCAAACTAGGGTTGTCGATATTTCTCAAAAACATCGAGCCGAAAAAACATCACGGCATCTGCACACGGCGTAAACGCAGGTGTGCGGCTATAATAAAACTAACTTAGTACTCCACTCAGAAAACTATTTTTCTATATTTAAGAAAATCGCCCTAAAATCGAAATAGCCTTAAAATTTAGAACAAAAATTTCTATTTTTAAGAAAAAATTTTCTGCCTTTTAGAAAAGTTGCCCTAAAAATTAATTTTTTAGAAAAAACTTTCTAAAATTTAGAAAAATATATTTTTTTCTTAATTTTAGGGTGAATTTGCTTTATTGCCTTTTCTAATTTTTAGGGTAATTTCGCCTTTGATTTTAGAAAATATTTGTTACATATGTAGGGCATTTTGCCCTAAAATTGAGAAAATAAACCCTAATTTTAAGAAAGTTTTTCTAAAAGAATATAAAAATAAAAAATAGAGGAAAGCTAACTTCGGCTCGACCGAAGTTTATATACCCTTGTAGCTTGTATGATTTTTATAAATTAGGAGCCTGATTCCACTGACAGAAATATGTACATTCGGCCAAATGTACACATTTTTGACAAGGCCTCCTATATACATTTTCTACACCCAATTTCTATGGCTGCTATACTATATAGTTGTCCGATCAAACTTGGTGGAATTATGTGAAAGCATAGAAAACTTGTAAGTACAAGGTTCGGGGACGTTTGCGTTGAAGACAAAAAAGTTTTTCTCACTAAAACAACATTTTCGGCCGATGGTTCCTATGGCAGCTATATGCTATAGTCATCCGATCTGGCCGGTTCCGAAAAATGTGCAGCGTAAATAACCGGAAACTCTCCGACCCGGTGGGGGAGGATTTTTTAGCCAATCCGGCAAGCTATGCCTTGAGCCAGCATAAAGCAAAAACTTTGATTAAAATAAAAATATTTAAAAACTAGAAGGCCAGGCTAACTTCGTCTGTGCCGAAGTTTTTATACCCTTGCAAATGCAAATGTTACAGTCTAAGAACGCTTACATAAAAATCAAAAATTTTTGTAACTAAAACCTATTCTCCGACAGATAAAGATCTGATTTCGACCAAATTTCGCGAATCTTTTTGAAAACATATGAAATTAACAAACGTCGAGTTTAAGAACGATAAAATTGAAGACAAAAAAGTTCTTCTCACTTAAGACTCAATTTCTGACCGATGGGCCCTATGGCAGCCTTAAGATATAGTCATCCGATTTCGACCTAATTTTGCGAATCTATTTGAAAGCATATAAAATAAGACAGCAGCGAGTTTAAGGACGCAAAAAAAAAAATAAAATTTTTACTAAGACTCATTTTCGACCGATCGGTCCTATGGCAGCTATAAGATATAGTCATCCGATTTTAACCAAAATTTGCAAATCTCTTTAAAAGCATATAATATAAATAATAGCCGAGCTTGAGGACGCTAACAGTGAAAACAAAAAATTTTTTCCCACTAAGACCCATTTTTCGACCGATGGTTCCTATGAAAGCTATAAAATATAGTCATCCGATTTTGACCAAAATTTGCAAATCTGTTTGAAAGCATAGAATATTAATAATGACCGAATTTAAGAACGCTAACATTGAAAACAAAAAAGTTTTTCTCACTAAGACCCATTTTTCAACCGATGGTTCCTATGGCAGCTATAAAATATAGTCGTCCGATCCGGTCGGTTCCGACATATTAGCAGCGTGCAGTAAAAAGAAGACTCTGTGCAAAATTTCAGCTCGATAGCTTTAAAACTGAGAGACTAGTTTGCGTAGAAACAGACGGACAGACAGACGGACGGACACAGCTCAATCGACTCAGCTCGTCGCCCTGATCAAGAATATATATAATTTATGGGGTCGGAAATGAATATTTCTATGCGTTGCAAACTTCTGGGCAAAATTATAATACCCTTTGCAAGGGTATAAAAAAAACCTGGCAATTCAACAGACATGTTGACAAAAAGGGCTGTTCGCAATTGAACTGGCTAAATATTCATCATTTCAGAAATTCCGTAGCTCAACTGGGTGTGGTGAACACCGTAAATATAAGCTTGGCAAGTGTGATTTGAAAAATATAAATATAATAAAATGTAATACATTTTCACAAATGGAATAACATTTGTGGACACCGCCATTTGGAAAAGGCATAAAAGCATAAAATGTCAAAGTGCGGCGTTTTTTTTTGTCGCTAAGTGTAAGTCGATAACTGAGCTGCCGTTCTCGGTAATAAAGGTGAAGTTTCCTTCCATGTCCCCCATTATTCTGCCGTTCAGAACAGTCAGTTTTCTTGTGTCTGCGAATTTCAAGAACTTCTTATTTGATACATAGAACTTAGACAGCACGGCAAGAGCCTGGGATTACAACTTACTACCGAATTTACACTGCGGCCGTACGACTGTTTTCTGGGGCTATGACCTTTTAGACGTTTACATTGAGCGAACAGTCGCAAGTAGTCGCAAACGTCAATCAGCTGATTTTGCTTACTTTAAAATAAATTGGAATTTCGGTGTTAAATTTTGAACAATTGTCTTCAAAATGGAAAATAACATTATTTACGGGATTACAGAGATGCATATGATTGTGGATATAATTGAAAACTGGGCTTGTGAGGATGAAATGTTTTTGGAAAATTTCCTTAATCGCCGTTTAATGGGAACAATGGCAAACGCCATCTAATCAGAACCATAATGCAGAGTTCCCAAGCGATAGCCCCTGGGGCACGAACATACTCGCCAATTCACACCGAATGCTTGCCGAAGTCATGCATCACTGTGTGTTAGAGAGAGACACAGTCACATTTTCGCGCTCTTTGCTTGGGGAATAATGCGTGAATTCCACAGCCCCGTTGAGGGGGACATCAATCTGTTGCCCCGAATCCGCATTCCACACCATAATGCAATCCAGTCATATACATATACGGCTCTCGCTTTTGGATCGACTCCTCCTATAAGCCGGATGTGTTCAATCGCTATGTGAATGAATCTTGTGATATCTACGCCAGCTGTTGCAGCCGAGTCGGATGAGGAGCATGAGCCGGTACTGGCCACAGCAAAATCTATGAAGAGTAAGCCGAAGGCGGTGACAACGGCCACGGTCACGGCTACGACGAGTACCCAGGGCGGCGAACCGAAATCTACCAATTAGCATATTATTAATCAGAGCCAATTCTAAGAGTTTTGTGGATGCATGTTACAACAATAATTCCAATTTTAATGAATCATTAGCTAATCTATTGTATTTTTCATTTGAAACAAAGTTTCGTGTATTTTTGGTAGGCTGACGTGCCCAAGGCAACTCCTGTCAAATTTAAAGAATTTTTTTTGCACGCGGGTGCATATTTTGATAGCTATCGATAAAAATTGCACAAGACTGCCACATTTTTGTGTTAAATACGGTCAGTGGCAGCACTGATTCTTTTCGGTCGTAATTTTGTATGGCCGGATGACCAGTCTCAGGTAAAATATACCAAAATAGGTCGTACGACCGCAGTGTAAATAACGTATAACACGCAACACAGTTCTTGGGGGTAAGCTTGCAGGGTAACCAGCAACGTGTAAAGATTGGTAGGGGATGGTGCCAAGGAGACACTTATGCCAAATTAATGAGGCAGCCCGATGGACACCTTCCATGGATCCGTGTTGAACAGAGAGTATAGTACCGGTCCGAAAACACTACCCTGTGGTACTCCCGCAATAATGGGACGGATGCTTTATCGCTCGCCTCTCAACTTAACCATAAAGCGGTACCCTAGCAGGAAGGAATGAAGCAGTAAGTATTGTTCTGCAGGGAGGAGGGACATTAGTTTAAAAAGCCGGCCCTCATACCAAACGCTATCGAACGCCTGTCTAATAGACAAGAAGACGGTACAGCAGTATTGGATGTTCTCAACTATTTGTAAAATATGGTTAGAGAGTCTGTGGAGCCTTACGGCGCTCAGTGTTCTCAGCGAAAACCGAACTGCTGGTCTGGTAAAGCAATCGTGGAATCGTATAATCGCGTTACACAGCACTTTCAGGAACAGAACTGTCACTTCTGAAAGTGCCCTGACAGTTTTTCCGGCCTTTGTGGGCTTTAGCTATCGGATATTGCTTGCTCATCGGCTGTGTGTATATTACGAACAAAAAGTTCAGCTGCGTCACTTAGGTCAGCGGGCTAGTTCTGTTCCATGTCGAGGCTTACCATCTGCACCAGTTTAATCTGGAACTGGGTTTCACCCCGATTGAATTTAGATTGCCTCTCAAAGTTCTATCAACAGCGGGATATGATTGGAAGATAGTCAGGTTATTTGAACGATTTCCAGAGTAGATTTCCAAATTTAATTGTTCTCATTGTTCTGTAAAGCACCAACAAACTATTATGCCTGAGCTCAATTTAAATTTATCAGCACTCTTGTTATTTATTCAGTTTCCACTCAGACACTGACAGACACAGGCGCACATCTGACATAACAATAACAAAATGGCCAATGCGTGCTCAACATTCAAATTGAAAATAATTAACTTGCATGCTAATTAGTTGAATTATCAATACAAAGCATTATGTGTGCGCCACGAGTATTTATTGACATTAGTTCGAGTGCCACATGAGAGGGGCTGCTAGGGGGCGTGAGGTTTTGTTTTGTTTATGCCCCAATGGGCTTAGCTGTGAGGGCTAAAATGTGCATTAGTTGCATAACTGCGCATTACGCTGGGGGCTTGGCTTTTAAATATATCAACTGGCCAACACTGAACGTTACTTACATGGAATGCTCTACATGCCTCGTACATATCGTCATCAACAACTGCAATATCAGCTAGTTCTCGGCATCAGTAATTTAAGACCCCAATATAAATCATCATGCTAGGCCACCCACACACACACACACGCAACTACACAGAGACAATTTTGTAAAACACTTCGAGTGTCCTTTCTTGGTGCTGCCCTGTCATGTGTTGAATAAATTTATTGTTGTGCATTATATTATAAAAAATGGCCATTATGAATATGAAATGCAATGCATTTCAGCTCGAAAGCAGCAGACGCGCTGCGGAATAGATGACTCCTCATATGTGTAAATGATGACAGCGTTTAAGGCGCTGAGAAATAGACGCGGCGCATCACGACTCGCGTATGTAATTATGAACATTAATTGCAGTGTTAGCCAGCAAAGTGCCGCCCACCATCAGGCACGCGCTCAATGCAGAGCCAGCCAATCCTTGCCGGGTTATGCAAATAAACGCAAAACTAATGGCGCAAAAACAGAGTCTATGAATAAATCACAGAAGATTAAGTCCCAAATGATGTGAAAAGGGGTGAAAGTGCAAATGTGTCAGTCTGCCCTCATTGGCAGATCCTAACCAAATACTGGAGCTAAAATATTCACAAAAAAGCTACTTTTTCACACCAGAGAACCGAATGTTGAGTCCAAATAGAAGTCTTTATTAAACTTGCCAATGTCAACACGTGTGAGTGAGCTCATGCCTTGTTACTGCTTTTGATAATAATGATATAGCATTTGTTATTAGGGATCGAGCTTAGAGAATGTGCGACCGAGCGAAAGAGAATTTTTATTGTTGTTACACTCAATGCAGGGATGCGAGGCGGTTGAAACTGTGAACTACTGGTTTTGCAGCTAACCGATCTAACCGTAGTATTTGTAGATAACAGAATCGGTGTTTTAGTACTTTAAATTTGTTCCCGTTTCCGAAATTCACAATCTTGAATATTATACCCTTGCAGATGCTAAGAACGCAAATAAAGGCAGCATCTCCGACCATACAAACAATAGATAATCCTGGTCAGCATGGCGAGCTGAACGGATTTAGTCATGTCCGTCTGTCTCTTCTTTTGCGCGTCTCTCCGTCTATTTCTACACTTGGAAAGAAACAAAAATCATGCTCAAAAAAATTAAGTTGATCTCGACTTGCGAATTGAAATTTCAAGTACGAGTCGTACTTGATTCTACTTAAATTAAAAACGAAAGGATTGGAATAATCCCAAAAGGCTTGTGTCAATCCGATAAATGCAGATTTCGAGTAGGGATCCTGCTATTAAATCAATTGATCCTGACTCGAAATAAAAGTAAGTACGGAAATCCAATGTCAAAGCGAAATGAAACCGATGGTTAGTTCCAAGCTGAGAGAGAAAATCTCTCTCACTAATACAGTCAGGGTTAAATGGATACATGTAAATATGTGTAATTGCATGTGCTTTTCGAATTATGTTTTGATTTAAAATAAATTTCGTGCAAATTCGCCAAAGTCTGTTGACTACTGCGAAGAAATGGACGTTGAAATTAGTATCATGGTTTGTACGGGTTGCTAGTATTCTTACTCAAGTTTTTTGAGTATGAGCTCGGATGAGTTAATTGAGTAAAGAAAAATGCTGTCAATCCGTCCGCCAAAGACACCCTCTTGCCTATTAATAAAGATCGTATAGCCAATGGTACGACTATTATTTCGGATTGCTGGAAGGCCTATGATTGCCTTGAGGATGAAGGGTTTGTGAACGAGAGTGTAAGTCACTCTAAAAATGTTGTCAACCCTGGGTCCAAGGCCCACACTCAAAACATTGAACAGCTATGGCGGATATCTGGCGAAATTCCAGTTTCACAGTCTTTAAATCGCACCCAGAGCGTATACATGCGATTTTTTTTGGCTATTGGGCGCCTTTATGACCCCTCAGAAGAAAATATTATAAATGAAGATGTCCATTTTGAAGAGGTAATAAATGGATGTCGCCGGGTGTGGCGCACCAGAAGTGTGTGTGGCTGCTGGTACGGGAGGTGTGGGTTCTATTCTGCCTCGGACCATTTAATAAAAAGTTTTTTTCTTTCATTAGAAAGATAGCTTTTACTCACCCGGTCACCTTCACCAGCTATTGGCGCCAGCTGTGAAGTAACTAGCGATGAAAAAGTTTCTCCAACTTTGCCGTTCGGGTTCGGCGTTAAACTGTAGGTCCCTTTCTCTTGTGCGAAAAATTTGATGCACACAAGCCAAGAGATAGAGAGAAGCTTGGCTTATGGCCCTCTTCTGAGAGCTGTATGTAACCAATTTAACATTACATACGAAGAAGAAAAATTCCGCGGTTTTGCGTCGCAGGCGAAAATTAAAAAAAAAAGAAAACAAGTGACAAATAATACATCCACGGATATTTTTATTATACGCACAGAGAGATGTCAAAGTTTCTCTATCTCTCTCTCTCCCAAAGATTGTGTTTGCTTGAATACAGCGGTGGTTGGCGTGAATGGCGATGGGGGGTGGGGGTGCCGGTTAACTTTTTATATCCAGTTCCCATTAAAAATGGGAAAAGGGGATCATGAAGCTGTGCAAATGTATATAACAGCCAGAAGGAAGCTTCTCCGACCCTATAAAGTATATATATTCTTGATCAGCATCAACAGCTGAGTCGATATAGCCCTGTCCATCTGTCTGTCTGTCTGTATGAACGCGTCAATCTCAGAGACTATAAGAGATAGAGACATAAATTTTTGCATGCACATGTAATGTATAGCGTACCCAGATCAAGATTGTTTCAGATTTTGAAAATTTCCCTCCTCCCCTCTTAAACCGCAAAAAACTGTCACAGCCACAATTTTAAAGTTAGAACCTCGTGTCTTAATATATATTATCCTCATATCTAACTACTCTCAAACGGAAAATAAGATCCGAGCTAAAACACCAAAGTTATACACGAAAAAATTGGCATAGCGTCATAATTCCGACGACATAATTTCGCCCAGTACATTTCGAATCAAAATTATGTCGTTTTGAAACGACATTGTTCCGACAAAACAAAACGACATTTCGCTCGGAATTATGTCGTTGTAGAACGACATTGTTCCGACACAACAAAACGACATTTCGCTCGGAATTATGTCGTTGTAGAACGACATTGTTCCGACACAACAAAACGACATTATTTCGACTAAAAACTCTAATTGGAACTTCGAAACTATGTCGTTCTAAAACGACATAATTTCGATCGACCAATTACAAAATTTAAAGACGCTGTCATGAAAATCAAAATAAATTTTATATTTAAAGAAAGGGTTTTTGTCTCGCACTGTAGCACTGATTGATCGCTTCAAGAAACAAGATTTATTTACCTGTGTCGATAACGATGACGAGTTTGAGGAACTAACAAATTTGGAAGATATAGCGTGGTTAAGCATATCAGCATCATTCCTGACCTCGACTCATTCAAATTTAAGCGCACTGACTGAGTCTTCATTTGTTCATGAAAACACATGCAACATTGTTTCGTGAACCCAAAATCTGTCCTTTTGAGGCCTTGCTATCACATTAATGTGTGCGAATCGTGTTGGGACAGAGTAGTTGAGGAAAATCTTTTGAAAAACGAAAATTCCAGGCGTCTTGTGAGTTTCATGAAGAACAAAAAGCAAAGTGTCCGATTTGCAATCAAATTGTAAACGAAGCCAAAAAAATATTTAGCCCAAAAACTATAAAAATTTTCCCTTTTTTTTTGCATGATTTTGAAATTTCTTGTAGTTTGATAATAACAAAGTAGTTATTGGAAAACAAAAGTGTGGCTATTAAAAAATTATTTGAAATTAATTTTTGTTAATTTAAAGACATTTTGGAAATTAATATTATTTTAAAAATGTAAAAAAGAGTCGTACATTATTTAAAATAAATGGACAATTGATTTGAATTCAGCGACCAATTATACATATAGAAAGTAGGCTATCTTCTCCATTGCAAAAGCTGGCATTTTTTTGTAAATCTTTGTTATCATTAGAGCTTAACAAATTTCTGGATTTATGTTCTATTATTTTCAGACAATAATAAAATTCATTTACGAAATTTAATGTTGAAAGATTATCTTACTATGTTAGGAGGCGGAAAATTAAAAATTTTTTGGCATAATTTGATATTATTGGCAAAACGTAGCGACGAAATTATGTCGTTTCTAAAACGACATAATTTCGACAGAAAAATCGACACAATTTCGACCGAAACTATGTCTGTTCAAAACGACTTTGTTCCGACACAACAAAACGACATTATTTCGCTCGAAATTGTAGCGTTTTAAAACGACATTGTTCCGACAAAACAAAACGACATTATTTCGCTCGAAATCATGTCGTTTTAAAACGACATTACCCCGCCAAAAAAAAAACGACATTATTTTTTCTTGCGAAACTGTGTCGTTTTTTTCTGTCGAAATTATGTCGTCACCCCAAAATATTTTGCTTCTTGGAGCGGTGGGCGGCCAGTGCATGCAGGCAGCAGGCCGCGTGTGAGCGTGTATGTTTGTGTGTTTGAATGTGTGTCTCACTTGAACATTCGGGAAACTTGACTACAGCGCTCTTACTTGTTTTGTTTATAACTTGTGTATCGGTTATCCGATCTTAACCATTCCTTCAGCAAATCGATAAATAATTTTGATTACTAGATATCTCTAGAGGTTACGAACAATCTATCATCAAGACTATGGAGATATGCCGTTTTTTCCAAATTGCGGGGGCGGTAGGGGGCGTGGCAAAATTTTAAAATAAACTTGATTTGCCTGCAAGTAAAAGAAATATCTCTTAAAATCACATTTATACGCTCTGGGTGCGTTTTAGTTCCCTTTTTTTCTATTTCTATTTGTTCTTACAATGCAATAACATTAATTTTGCAGTGACCTTCTCAAATTGTTGAGCACATGTGGACTAGGCCTTCTGGGGAAACCTTATAAACAAAAAAATACCACAAAAGTGTGGAAAATAGTTCAGAGAAGTTTCATCTATGGTCAAGCGCTATTTCACAGTCGGAAGCAAATAAAAAGAGGGTAAATATCAAACTTGTAGAAAATTCGCATTTTAGATCAAAATCTTTTGCCATACCATACCATTTGTAAACGTTATTTTCGGTTAGATTTACTAAATTAAATTTCTTAGTTTGACCCCTATGGGCGGGATACTAAGTCATTAGAGGCGGGAATTTGGTATAACAATTGTAGTGACTTCTTTCATTTTTAATGAATTTTCCAAAATTTTAGCTCCCATGTTTTTGCAGCAGCAACAGATAAATGTGCCTATTAAACGCGAATCCGAGCTGATCTAGAAAATTAGGGTATGAGGTGTTTCTACCTGATGACTCTAGTTTCACAATTCATTGGTTCCGTTCGTAAACCTTTTAAAGTGTCGCCCTGTGTAACAAATAAAACCATTTAAAAGCGTATCTAACCTCTGCCCTATTATTTGACATTCGGTTTTATTTATGGAACGTTGAGCTTGTTGGATTTTCTGTAATTATTTGCCATGTGCGTCAGCAAACTTTGCCATTTTTGTGAGCGAGTGCACTTGAAACTTTATGCGCCAAGTGTTACATGGCGTATGCGTAATTTCTCATTTCGTACCAGTTACAAGGCACTCGCTGCCTATGTATCTCTCTACCACTGCCACTTCGGCTGTCATGTTTCACATGTAGTTAGTGTGTGTGTGTGTGTGTGTGTGTGGTTTCGAGTGCTCTTTTTGTACGCTGTTGATGTTTAGTTTTTAGGCAGCTCTGCAAATATATTTGAATTTTATGCAAATTTTAATTGCTTTACTTTGCTAGGGAAATTTATGACCACAATATAGAAATATTTCGGTGTAGCTAAGGTAATGGTGAACATTCTCATATGATGCCACCAATTAATCCATTTCTGGCACTCCAGGACTCTCCTCGACAAGCAGGAAAAAGCTTGAAATCAATTCGCTGAACCCCCCAAAGGAATTACTGAGCGTCGCATGTGTACGCATCTGTCGCTTTCCGCTTGACAGTTGGACTGCCAGACAATTGACTCTCCGGGCAGCGTCGATTGACCCAGCTGAGATGTTTATTTGATTTCAGCCGCCTGACTTGGGCCCTCGCTTAATGGCCTCCTAATGGTCGACCATCAAAGAAGCTGCCTGACAGCCACCGCCGTCGTCAATTTGATCGTTATCAATTTGAGCATTTTGTTAATTTATGCGCCTCGGCGATAAAGCAGCACATAAAAAGCAGCTCAGGCACTTGTGCTAGGGCCGCCTTTTTTAATGACTTCGAAAATGTTTTCGTTTTGTTTGATGTTATTTATTAATTTTGTTAGCTGGTTGAAAAAAACACATAAAATGTCCGGGTGGAAAAATGGGGTTTGTATTTTTACGAGTCTGGTGGGCGTGTCTCTCTTGTTGCTCCGATGATGCAGTTGTAATATTTTATTAGCTTCCATTTTTGCAACGTTGACAGAAATGTGCATAATACGAGTACGTAGCAAAATTTTTTTACATTTCTGCTGCTCTGTTAGTTCGGGGGAAGGAGAGCTGGCCAACTGCAAAGGAAGTCATAAATAAGCCAACAGCTGACTGGACAGTCAAACCCGCGTCTTCCCTGTCCAGTTTCCGTTGTTCTTGTTGCTCAGATTTGCTGACAACCGACATGCGGGGCGTGCTCTTTCTCCGCTGCATCTGCGCCAACACGGCCCCATTCTCTTTGTTCGCCATCAAATACCCATTTTGTGTGCCCACCCGCATTGTGCGCAAATCAAGTTATTACGCCCATATCGATGTCCCTGCCCGGGGTGTGTGTGTGTGTGTGTGTCACATATGGCGAGCATAAATAGTTTCAGCATTTTCCATTGACTTGGTCGCCTCACTTTGCCCTTTGTCCTTGTTTCTTCTGACTACAAAGTTTCTTTATGCGCTTTCCATGAACATTTTGTGGCAGGTTTATGTATTTAATGGACTTTTGCACAACTTTTTCTGTTGTTGATACTTTATTTTCCCTTTTTGGCAATCGCAGCAGCGCCTGCATACCAAGAAAGCAGGCGGCCAAGACGAGGACGCATTATGTCCATTGGCAAAGTTTTGTGACGCCAACATTTATATCTGCGTCAGCGTCCATTCTGATTATTAGCAGGCAGACGGAATTGCACGCACACACACTCATACAGAAACTCCCTCTCATGCATTTGGGGACAACTGCGACGAGTTTAATGCTCAATTATTTTTGCCGCGCCTGGCACGCAGTTCATGAGTGGCGCCAGTTTATCCATAAATAGTTTAATGCAATCTGCCGAATTGAACCACGTCATCAGGCAGGTCTTTAAAACTTGTCAAGTCTTTAATAAGCCTGTCATTAGGCCTTGACATTACAGCAGCTGAAGCTAACCGAGCTCACCTTGAACTAAAGCTCGGTAAAAAATAGAAAGAAAAAAGCGACGATAACTTGTGCAACTTATGTAAACACGTGCATTTGTTTATCCGGATTCTATAGAAAAATGTCTATGTAAGTCTTTGTAAGCCTCCCTTTCAGCCAAACGCCAACATGCATTTAGGTTGGCAAACATTGCGTTCTGATTTTCATCCTTATGGACTTACAGCACTTATGTTTTAACATATGTTTGTAAGGGTATACCCTGTAAATTTTCCAAAATATCCAAATCGAAAATATCAAATACCAATATCGAGCATAAGAAACATAGACTTATCGTTTTTATAGTGGCCAATTGTTACTATTACTTTATTCGATAAAACACATCGAAGTTATACACGAAACAATTTTGCAATTTTCCTCGCCAGCAGCTTCAAAACTTAGAAATCTAATGGAGGTGAGCACGCTCAACTCAATATTATGTATAAGATATTGGATATTAGTGAAACTGAAGTAAAGAAATTAAATTAAAACGAGAGCGTAAGTTAAAGTCGGCTCTAACCGACATCGATATACCCGTTACTCATGGAAAGAAATGTTTAATAGTCTTCCTGTGTGCCTGAGGTGGGACAGCCGAAAAGTCTGCAACGTTTTTTAATTCGGCTATTTATTATCCGATATTGATGAAAATTTCATGGCTTTTAGATATTACGAATATAAATGTACGTTTTAAATTTGATCGATGTCTTAAAAATTGTGGGAGTTATTCAACAATTTTTATTGTGGGGGCGGGGGTGGGAGTGGTAAAAATTTGAAACAAACTTGATCTGCGTTCGGACAATAGGAGTCTACATATCAAATTTGGTTGCACTAGCTCTTGGAGTCTCTGAGATCTAGGTGTTTATACGGACAGACGGACGGACGGACCGACGGATATGGCTATATCGACTCGGCTGTTGATGCTGATAAGGAATATATATACCTTAAAGGGTCGGAAATGATTCTTTCTGACTATTCGCAAAAAGAGCGAGTGCGCCTACCTTGTTTAGTATACCCTGGAGCCAACTTTAACTTACGTTCTCGTTTTTGTTCTGACTTGTGTGTTTTCTGTCTCTTTCTGTTTCGATTCTTCTTTGCGCCCAATTTTTGGCGCGTGGCTAGTCTTGTCAATTTAGCTATTTTTCTCAGCAAACATCGACTGTTAAAAATGCTAAAACTTAACAGAGATTAATTTAAAATAGCTAAACAATGTCAAATAGTTAGCAAGAACTGCAGGCTCCGGCTAAACTGCATAGTTTCCGGCTTTCGAGCTTACAAAATAGCTATATTTGGTGGGAAAAACAGCTAAATTGGCAATGCTGCGTGTGGCACACACTTCTGTTTGTATGAATGTGTATGAAAGAATGTTAGTAACCAACCAGCGGCTCAACAAACGAGCATTTTGCGATACTGTCGCAAAATGATTACAAACGAGCTCGCATGTAAGCAAAGAACAGGAGTGCAATTTATTTATCCCAAAGTACTCGCATTTGAGCTATCCAGCGAGAGGTTTGCGATAAAAATTCGAGTGCCGTGCTCAAACTCCGACGGCAGCAGAGTAACAACTGGCTCGTGTCGTCCTTTTGCAAAAAAAAAACAAGTGAGAAAATCGGTCAAGCCCGACTATAACATACTCTGTACCAGTTCAGAGTTATACGCTCATCTCTAAGGTTCTCTCTCTCTCTCTCTATCACTATGATTGGCTTTGTTCAATGAAAAGTTGTGGTAATGGGTGGGGGCGTGCGGTTGTATTGTTCATTCGATCTTTATAATTCGTTCAGCAAATCGATAAAAAAAATTTTGACAACTAGATATATCTAGAAGGTACGAACCATCTTAATATACTCTGTGTACCTTTGGTATAGAGTATAAAAACCCGAATGCAAGAGAGAGGCTTAGCCATATCGCCTTCACGAGTGATGTGTTAATTTTGTCTTATGAAGTGAATCCGAAATGAACAAATTTTCTTCTTTTTCCTTTGGCTTGCCAATGGTTGCAGACGCTTGTGCGAGAGTATGCCAAAGAAGAGCATTAAAATGAAATTTTTCATATGGGACAATATGGGAATGAGACAAGTAAAAGTCTCACAAACGCTATTTCTTGCGAGTCTTTGGTGATATCTCTTGCCATACATTTCTTATATTGCTGCGGGCTCAAAACTAATATACTTGAATATACTAATATATATAGAAATATTACAAAAGTATCGAAAAACTCTCGCAACCCTATTTTTTGCGACTATCGACTAACGAAACTTTCACTGCCACAAACTGAACGACATATGGGCATTTCCACACCTACGAACGTGACAATCGTACGAACTTTTTAGCCTGTGATATGAAGAATAACAAAGAAAAATTGTACGATAAATATCCGCATATTGGTGTTTGGATAGCACTTTGGTAGCACTATATTTAATGTAAAAGCTGAGAGTTCTAGACAGTAAGGTCCCAAGATACAGGCAGACAAAAAGGCAAACGCAACGTGACATAATACGGAAGTGCGCTTTGTCAGGTTTCACAAAAGAGCAAAACTCTGTGGAATGCGTTCGAGTTTTTCAATGCAACTAACTTTAATATGATCTGATATGATGTAGCTACATATTTATAGCTGATTCGCTCAAAAATAAATGTTGCTTTTTTATATTTGACTCGATGATACGGAACGTGACATACGTTACGTGACAAGCCTTTCTCTAACGCCGTACTTCTGATGCTTTTCATAAATTCATATATGTATCCTTTTGCGTAATCATAAATAACATACAAATGTTGTTTCAGGAACTTATATTGATATATTATATATAGGAAAAGTTAGCTGCATTTAATGAATAGATGTTTTCGGTTTTTGGTTGACCTTTATACCCTTATATAGATAACAAATCGAATACATTTTATTTTTTTTTGTTTGAACCGAACCAAAAGCTTGGCTTTGGAACGGGTTCGGGTTCATCATTTTCGTCCTCGTGGTTCGGTTCATGGTTTGGTCCACAGTAAAAAAAAAACCCGAATTCCGGGCTCGAATCGGTTCGGTTCAAAACTGGGTTTCAGCCCTTACAGACACGGGTTACGTCGACATGCGAAATGCTGCGTCGATTACAAGGTCCTTCCTAGTTACTTTAAGCTAATTGGCACAATTGAGGCCTACGACAAGGATGAGGATGAGGAACTTCATCACTCTGATGATATATTATATATATTACAAATATAAAATTGCTTAAAATTCTCGGAAAGTAATACTCCTAATCTTTGAATTAAACTATCCCAAACAATTCTACGATTTTTTCAATAAAGATATACAAATTTTAGTACTTGTGTACGAATTTTACAAAATATCTTATATAGTGTTGGTGCCACAAAGTATTTGTTGAAAATTTTTATTTGAGTTCTATACAAATTACTAACCTGATCTACTGTTTTGCAAGGCATACCTTTGGGCAGTGGACAATTTTGTCACAGAAATCTCTAGAGATTTCATCTTCGGTTGGTTTGCCAATCGCTCGAAAAATTCGTCGGTGTCACAGAACTTCAAGAGATTTCATTAAAATCTAGTTGGAACAGAAGCTGTTCCAATTGAAGTATCATCTCTAAAAACAGGGCTGCATCTCTCGCAAAAAAATATTCCTTTTTTTTGTTAAGGAGTAATTTGATGTTTAAGTGATATTTACAGATTGTGCTATATGTTTTATGATGCATTTTTAAATTATAATTCAAAATAATATATATTCATTTCATTTTCTCCAATAATCATGATGAATAACTTGCCAGTCCTTAGTCAGCTGGCTGTCACATAGAGGTCATCGCAACCAATAGATGGCACCACGTGAGGTGGTTGCTTTTGACTAATATGAAAGACTTTAATTGGTTTTGCAAATAATAATTAAAACGCAAATTTCAATGTTTAAACTAATTAAATTATTTATTAATTTGATGCATCATATCCAGAAAAAAAATCTTGTTTACATTTCCAAAACTAATTTTACTTGTCAAAATTGTTTGGGTGGTGAATTTTGCTGAATCTCCGAACAAAACACAAGAGATTTAAAACCAACCGTAAGAGATTTCTGTGACACCGAGAATTGGTTTTGGGTTGGAATTTGGTTGGAAGAGATTTCTGTGACACCGCTGTATAGGTTCCTCACAAAACGCGTCAAAAGGTGTCAAAATGGGCATTTTTTGCAACTTTAAGCTCAAATTACAATTACAAATGTCTCCGGGTGTGGCGTACCACTAGTATGTGTAGCTGCTGGTGCGGGAGGTTGTGGGTTCGATCCCGCCTCGTACCATCTAATAAAAACAGTTTTTTTTTCTTTAGACAAAAGCTTTACACACCCGGTCACCTTCACCAGCTACTGGCGCCAGCTGTGAAGTAACTAGCCATGAAAAAGCAAACATTCTCTAACTATATTGCCGTTCGGATTCGGCGTTAAACTGTAGGAGTCGTTCTGTCTCTTGCATCTATGCTTTTCCATGCACTCTCTGAGACGTCCCAAATGTG
Source organism: Lordiphosa magnipectinata (assembly GCA_037044535.1). Lineage (NCBI taxonomy): Eukaryota > Metazoa > Arthropoda > Insecta > Diptera > Drosophilidae > Lordiphosa > Lordiphosa magnipectinata. The sequence goes on from JBAMBO010001332.1 coordinate 152,356, forward strand.
TTGCTTTTCCTCCTTCCTCCTTTCCTCAAAGTACCTCTTCTCAGGTTCGATCCTTGCCCTTTCTTGCTCTGTCGCAGCTGCACCATGTCATGGCTGATGGGTGGGAGTGAAACAGGGTTCAGTTGAGACGGCAGGTTGCAGTTGCAAACAGAACTTGGTTCGACAGAGCAAACGTATAGTCTAGATCTAGGGGTGCCCAAGCCTATTCCGCAAGCCACGCATTTGTCTCTTGTGCGAAAAATTATAAGCATACACGCCAAGAGATTGAGAGAAGCTTGCCCCTAGCCCTTCTTTGGAAGTGCTGTTTGAGCCAATTTTACATTTTACAAGCCCAAATTACGTAAGATCGCTTTCAGATTCGCTTTCAGCACATGAAAATAATCTAGAATAATACTGATAATCTACAACATACTGCCTCCATAATATTCAATTAATATTGCCGAAATTAGAAATTGGCTTAAATACTCCGTTGATAAATGAATGAAATACAACATTTTATAGAATGCAACAAATTAAAATGTTTCAACAGTTGAATGGACAACCAGGAAAAGTAACGATGACAACAACAGAGCTTATCGAATACGAAATTGATGAGCTCTAAGAATGACAGCCCAGCCACGACATCCCTCTAGTCCTCTACCGACCCCCCCAAACAATGTTTGCCCCATCATCTTTGCGTAATGAACGCCCGTCGAGCTATGTTCGATAAATTCTCGAAATTCGTTTTGACTAAAAGTCAATAAAAGTCCACTTAAGGCTTCATTGTTGCCCGCTTCGTGGGACAGGCACGGGCGGTGGAGGGTGGCTCGATGCTCTGCTCTGCATAAAAATTGTTTTTTAATGCGCGCACATCAATAGTCAAGCCAAATAGTCCAACGCAAATTTAACTACAAGCATTTTTCTGCTCACTTTTGTTGCTTCTTTGCCTTTAGCATTAAACAACAGCGAGTCCGGCTCGGTGATGGTCAGGGTGGGGGGATTTTTCGAGCCAATGTCAACGCCATTTTTTCCTTTACCTGAAGCACCAAGCACTTAGCTAGCTAGCGAGTAGCAGCCAATGCCAACAAGTGGCATACACACTCGCTGCTGTTAGTATGCACTCATAATGCGTAATTATGGCCTGCCTGGGAGTTTTATTTTTGGGTTCAATCACTTTTTAAAAATAGCCTCAGTCCCGGCCAGAGGGTTCAAAGGCAACCTTTTGCCCTGTGTTTCCGGTATGCAAACAATAAATTTAGCTTGCTGTTGGCTTTTAAGCGCACAGACTTCCCTTTAACGGGCTAATGTGAGTTTAACAGCAAGTTTCGGTTGAGGTAAAGTTTCGCCTGGAATTGTGATAAAGAGGGGAGGGGACTGACACGGGGACTGGTATAAGACAAGAGCGTGTGTGGCTAATTAGAACACATTTCTTCAATTTAACCTCGACAAAGGTAAGGGCAAACTGAGCAGCAGAAGCAGGAGTTTGCTTTAATGAAACAAGTTATGGGGCGGTATCAGGGATGAATGCTTACGCACACACTGGCATGTGAGTACATACATACAACACCTACATACCTATATAAATGTATATATGCAATACTCGTATTTGGATTCATCTTAAGTCATTTCCAATGGAAGCGCTTAAAACTTTTCCCATGAATATTATTGCTGTTGCCGCCAGCTTGTGTTGTTTGTATTTGACAAATATGTATGCTAATAAAACCGCTGACTGTGGAGCAGGAGCGGGCTAAGGGCAAACATTATTCTTGTTGTTAGCGTTGCGGCGGAAACTTTTCATGCAACTGAAAACTCTTGTCAGAAGCTAAAGAAGTATCTAGAGGGGTCGATTATGCAGTTTCTGCAACCAAACTCCAACCTATGCAATGCATATACAAAGCAGTTGTGGGCTTGTTTTCAGTGTAATAGATTTTGCTCCAATTAAAAAAAAAACACCGAAAATTTATTTGGAGCGATATTCAACGACTGCCATTTACTTTTTAGAGATTATTTCATGTAAATGTTGAGATCCAATTTGGCATACTTCTTCCAACATTTTTGCCAAAATTCGCTCAGTACTTTGCTCCAATGATGCCACTGGCCCACAAACCGCACCAAACAGTGCATTTTTCAGGATGCATTGGCAGCTCTACAACTACCTCTGGCTGCGCTTCAGAACAAATTGAGACAAATAAGCCATTGAGCCAAAAATGAGCTTCGTCGCTGAAGACAATTTTTCGATAGAAACACATTTTGATAATAAAATTCAATGATTTGCAAGCACTTTTCGTTTGTTCGTCTATTCATAGGAAAATGGCAAACCTTACTGAGCATTTTTGACTTTGACACATTTTACGAATCCGACGTGAGATGTCAAAAACAAAAAAACACTACAAATACAAATACACAAACAAAACACTTGCAAATAGCGTTAAATATATCCTTTACAATTCCATATAATTTGGATCTACTGAATAAGTTAAGCTTGCCCTACCCTACTTTTAAATTCCCGTTACTCAGTATATATATTCTTGATCAGCATCAACAGCCGAGTCGATATAGCCATGTCCGTCTGCCCGTCTGTCTGTCTGTCCGTCCGTCCGTATGAACGAAGAGATCTCAGAGATGGTAAGAGATAGAGGTTTGACATGTATGGGACAAATATTTCTTTTACTTGCAGGCAGATCAAGTTTATTTTTAATTTTTGCCACGCCCCCTCCCGCCCCCTCAATTTGGAAAAAACGTCATATCTTCCATAGTTTTGATGATAGACTGTTCGTACCTTCTAGAGATATCTAGTTGTCAAAATTATTGATCGATTTGCTGAAGAAATGATAAAGATCGGATGAACGATCCACAAGTTATGAGCAAAAAAAAGTTTACCGGTACCCCCCACCACCCCTCGCCATTCACGTCAACCACCGTATGTATGTATATAAGTATATGTATATGTATATGTATATATGTATGTATAACAAACACCATTTTTGGGAGCGAGAGAGAGAGAAACGTAGAGTTGAGCGTATAATAAAACGAGAAGGCCAAGCTAACTTCGTCTGTGCCGAAGTTTTATACCCTTGCAAATGCTGTTTTTGAAATGTCAGAGTTTAAGAACTCTTATTCCGACCGATCGGTCCAATGGCAACCATAAGATATAGTCACCCGATGTCGATCAACTTTTCAAATTAGTTTGAAAGCGTTTCATATTAAGAATCACCGACTTTAAGAACGATTTACTTGAAAACAAAAAAGTTTTTTCACTAAGACCCATTCTCCGGCCGATCGGTCCTTTGGCAGCTATATGTTATAGTCATCCGATTTTGACCAAAATTTGCAAATCTGTTTGAAAACATATAATATTAATTATGGCCAAGCTTTATGACGCTAGCATTGAAATCCAAAAAGTTTTTCTTACTAAGTCCCATTTTCCGACCGATCGATCCTATGGCAGCTATAAGGTCTAGCTCTAACAGGGTTTCAAAAAACTAGTTCTGTCCTTTAGTCCTCTTATAGCCTATCAGAATGTTAGGGGTCTGTTATCAAAACTTACTACCTTGTTCTTGAATAGTGCTTCATTTGAGTTTGACATTATTGCCTTCTCAGAGACGTGGTTAAATCCATCAATCTCTGATTGTGAAATTTTGTCAAATGATTTTTTTATCTATCGATATGATCGACCTACTCGAAGAGGTGGTGGTGTACTGATCGCAGTGAAGACTAGCCACCGTTCGGAATTAATTCCACTAAGTCTGCCTGATGGTGTGGAATTCGTAGCCGTAAAAGTTTCTTTTCTTTCCTTCTCGTTATATATTACTTGCTCCTATATCCCTCCTTCTTCCGATATTCAAGTTTATATGAACCATATAACTTGTATAAAAGATGTTTATGCCCAATTAAGAGACATTGACTCATTGGTTGTTGTAGGTGATTTCAATTTACCAAACATCGCCTGGTCATATCTTAATGGGTCAACCTATCTTGTGCCATCAACACAGCATGACTTTTTAGATCATCTGTTTGATATGTCCTTGTCTCAGATAAATTCAATTCCAAACGATCTTAATAAATTGCTGGATCTTGTCTTTGTCGCTGACATTACTAATGCTGTAGTTTCTAGGTCCGCCCCTCTATCACTGCCCGAAGATATTTACCATCCTACTCTTGAAATCTCTCTTTCAGTTTCTGAAAATACTTCATCAACCTCTAAAATTCCTAATAAACCTCGTCGTTGTTTTCGTAAAGGAAACTTTACATTATTAAATCAACTTATTTGTGCAACAGACTGGTCACCTCTGTTCAATGCGGTTGATTTTGACTTTGCTCTTGCCTTTTTCTACGAATCCCTTAATTCTCTCTTAGATATCTGTGTTCCTTATAGCGTAGCTTCTCCCGCGTCACTTAATCCTCCTTGGTACTGCCCTAGACTTTCTAATTTGAAAAATATTAAGTCTAGATGCTTCAAAAAGTATAAACGATCTGGCTTGGCTGTTGATTTCTCTAAATATTCAATAGCAAAATCCAACTTTACACTTTTTAACTCTGAGTGCTATAAGAATTATCTTGCCCGGTGCAAAATTCAATTTGCAGAGGACCCTAAACAATTCTATAGCTTTGTGAACTCTAAGCGTAGATCTTCATCGCTACCTTCTTCTTTTTTTCTGGGTGACCAAAAGGCTGGCAATGATCCCGCTGCCGTCGACCTATTCGCAGACTTTTTTCGATCAACGTATTCCTCTATCCACTTTATTAACACTTCTTATCCATATACCATTCCTTCTTCTAACTCGATTTGTGTTCCCTCGATTAGTGAAAGCTCCCTACTTTCGCATTTAAAATCTCTAAAATCCTCATACTCCCCTGGCCCTGACAACATTCCTAGTTGTGTTCTTAAAGAGTGCTGTAGTTCCTTATGCAAACCTTTGCTTAAGATTTTCAATCTATCACTCGATTCTTCAGTCTTTCCAACTCTTTGGAAAGAGTCCTATATCATTCCTCTTCATAAAAAAGGTGGAAAATCTGATATTTCCAATTACAGAGGCATAGCTAAGCTCTCCGCTATTCCTAAATTATTTGAAGAGATTATAACCTCCACCTTGCAGCACTATTGCAAATCGATTTTATCACCTTTCCAGCACGGGTTTATTAAGCGTCGGTCAACTATGACCAATTTGCTTGAATTTACTTCATTGGTTAATGATGGGCTCCTTAAGAAAAAGCAAACCGATGTCATTTACACCGACTTTAGTAAGGCTTTTGACTCTGTAAACCATGATCTTCTCCTCTATAAGCTTGATCGGTTAGGATTTCCCGCCTCTTTTCTGCTCTGGATTTCGTCCTATTTAAAAAATAGAACCCAGAAAGTTATATTACGTTCAGACACTTCAAAGCCCGTCTCTGTAACGTCCGGTGTACCGCAAGGTAGTCACCTTGGTCCTTTGTTTTTTACTCTTTTTATTAATGACCTACCCACAATACTATCTTACTCTCGGATACTTATGTATGCCGATGACGTTAAACTTATTTTATCTTTCAATGACCCGACACATTCCATTAGATTGCAAGATGATTTAAACTCCTTGCAGTCTTGGTGCTTGGTTAATCATTTATACCTTAACTGCTCCAAGTGCATGTTTATGACTTTCCATCGTTGCAAACCTTCGCTGGCTATTTATACGATTGGCAATGAACCCCTGCAACGAATATCTACCGTCGTTGATCTTGGAATTCTTTTTGACCCCAAATTGAGTTTCAATCCTCATATCTCTTCTATTGTTAATAGGGCGAATGGTGTACTTGGATTCATTAAACGTTGGTCTAAGGAATTTAATGATCCTTACACCACAAAGCTCCTGTACACTGCTCTAGTCCGTCCTGTACTTGAATACTGCTCGTCCGTCTGGTGTCCGCAATACAAAAAGCATATCGATCGTATCGAATCAGTACAAAAGCAATTTTTGCTTTTTGCTCTTCGTGGACTAAATTGGGACCCTAACCTTCGTCTGCCATCGTACTCCAGTAGACTCTTGCTTATTAACCTTCCTTCGTTAGCTGATCGTAGAACAGTCCTAGGCGTTTCTTTTCTTCATAAGCTAATCATTAGTGATGTAGACTCTACCGAACTTTTAGGTCGCCTTAACTTTTCCGTTCCTTCTAGGCCAACTAGAAACTATTTACCTTTAATCTTGCCCAGATGCACAACTGATTATGCCCAGCACAATCGTTTTCGGGTCTTATGTAAAAATTACAATGATCTCTATCACCTGCTCTCAACAGATCTCTCTCTCTTCTCTCTGAAAACGTCTCTCTATAATTATCTCCGGGGAAATCTCTGACCACTACCAGCTGTGAGTAGGGGCATAGCTTGTCGGACTGGCTAAAAAATCCTCCCCCACCGGGTCAGAGATTTTCCGGTTATTTAATTTTAAGTTTTTCGTATAAATTTTTTATTTTTAAAGTTTACTTTAAGATATTTTTCTCTCTATCTCAGTTTTTTTTTTTTTTTTTTTTAATTTAATATATTATCTTATTTTTTTCTCCTTTGTTCCTACTTAACTGTAGGTTTTGGTTTTTTTTCTCTCTCTCTCTTTCTCTCTCTCTCTCTCTTTCTTCTCGATCTCTATATTATTAAAGTTTTTGTTAGCTCTAATAACGTCTCTGACTATAATTGGCTGTGAATAGGGGCATAGCTGGCCGGACGGGCAAATAAAATTCCCCCACCGTGTCGGAGTCGTTATTAGTTTATTTTGTAATTTTATTAGATTTTCTTTGATAGGCTTCATTAGCTCATAAAAATTTTTGTAACGTATATAAATTTT
>JBAMBO010001333.1:0-31512 GCA_037044535.1 Lordiphosa magnipectinata
GGGCTTGCCCACCGCTAGACTATCGCAAAGATTGAATAGTTGGCAATTGAAAACGGGTAAATAGAAGGTGTCGGTCAATCGGTTTAAATAAATTGGAAATTGGCAAAAATTTGTATCTGAGCTTAGATTGGCATGAAGACGAGTAAATAGACAGAATTTGCCAAATTTTACGAGTTTCGATTATTATAAAGATTTGATAGATTGCAATTGTCAAGTAAGCTTCACTTCTTCGTTTTTTGCCTAAGATATGCACGCCGGCTACCTGCTAGTATTCCCTAATTTGGACTTTAAGAAGTACTTTCGAAATAAAAACTAGTGAGAAAGTCGGGCTTGACCGACTATTTCTGCGATGGTGTCTGCTCAGTATGTATTTTGCTGCCGCCGTAGCAGCGGAAGCAGCGTTGCTGCAGCGCTGACGCTGCGAACTTTCTTTTACTCATAACTTGACTACCCAGAAGGACGGACAGGTAGGATTGATTACTGTCTTCGGTCATGATGATCGCCATTAAAGCGAGTTTATTACAATTTTTAAGGTGTTGTCAATTTCATGATCTTTAGTTCTTAATACACTCTTGACCAGCACTACTAGCTGCTTTCCAATGAGAATCTTTTTGGCATTTACCATCATTAACTCAACCACTCCAATAGCTAGACTCTGGGTTCTAGTCTTCAGCTTTTGTTCAATTATAAATGCCGCAACCCTCAAGTCAAAGCAGCCCCCCGTTTGACTATATTAAATTAACGTTTCATGTTCGTTTAATGAACAAAGGAAAGACGAAAATAATGACGCATCAAGTTGGGAGGGTGGGACAATTCAACGTGTCGCACACTCCCTTACAAATACAAAAACAAAAGACGCAAATGCGAAAAATGCCGCAAGATGTTGCCTCCGCGAGCTGCCGCCTCTGGCTGCTTTTTGCGTAACAAGCCACTCTAATGACAATATTGGCACTTACAACAACAATAACAACAGCAGCCACAACAACAACGACAACAACAATAATAATTTTTGTGGTTATTACCAAGATTACAACGGCAGCGGCAATGCCAACTTTTTTGCCTTACACACCCAAGAAGCGAAACAGAAACATGTCGCACACAAAGAAGTTGACTTTCTCACACACCCAAACACATGTAACTGTACACTTAAAAGAAAAACAGAGCACCTGTCAAAATTGTGGCATGAACTGAATAAAAGCTATAGGGTTTGTGTTTTGAATTTTAAGTATGCTTTAGTTCTTAAATTAAACGTAAGTCAGTCGTAGCTTAACAAAATAAGAGAAAGCGAAAAAAGGTATAGTAATAAGTCTAGAAAATACGCAACTCTCAATAGATGTGCAACCATTGATGTAATCTTAAATAGAAGTCGAAAAATTACAAAGAAATATGTATATTAGAGTGGGTCAATTTGTATGGATTAAAAAAAATACTCCAAGCGGTTGTCAAAATCGTAATCGGAAGAAACCATGGGTCTAAAATCAAAATCGAGCTTCCAGTTTTTAATGAAAAACTTTTCGTGTTTTATATTTTTTTAAAAGTTTCTAAAATTAAGATAAACGAGAAGGCCAAGCTAGCTTCGAAGTTTTTATACTTTATGCTGCATATGCTGTTTTTGAAATGTCAGAGTTTAAGAACGCTTACATAAAAATCAAAAATGTTTCTACCTGAGATCCATTTTCCGACAGATAAACATCTGATTTCAAACATATCAAATTAACAATCGCCGAGCTTAGAAACAAACAAGTTTTTTTAACTAAGACTGATTTTCCCACTGATCCGTTCTATGGCAGACTTAAGATAAAATCATCCGATTTCGACCAAAGTTTGCGAATCTATTTTAAAACATATAAAAAAGTAATCGGCGAGTTTAAGGACACTAACATTAAAAACAACAAAATTTTCTTACTAAGACCCATTTTCGACCGATCAGTCCTATGGCAACCATAAGATATAGTCACCCGATGTTAATCAACTTTTTCAAATTAGTTTGAAAGCGTTTAATATTAATAATCACTGACCTTAGGAACGATTTACTTGAAAACAAAAAAGTTTCTTTTCACTAAGACCCATTTCGACCGATAGGTCCTATGGCAGCTATATGATATAGTCATCCGATTTTGACCAAAATTTGCAAATCTGTTTGAGAGCATATAATATTAATAATGTCCGAGCTTGAGGCTTAAAACCAAAAAGTTTTTCTCACTGAGACCCATTTTTCGACCGATAGTTCCTATGGCAACTATAACATATAGTCATCCGACCCTGTCGGTTCCAACATATTAGCAGCGTGCTGTAAAGAGAAGACACTGTGCAAAATTTCAGCTCGATAGCTTTAAAACTGAGAGACTAGTTGGCGTAGAAACAGACAGACAGACGGACGAATAAAGCTCAATCGACTCAGCTCGTCGCAATGATCCAGAATATATATAGTTAATGGGGTCGGAAATGAATTTTTCTAATCGTTGCAAACTTCTGGGCAAAATTATAATACCCATTGCAAGGGTATAAAAAAATGTAAGTCTTTATTTTAGTTGCCTAATTAATTAATGTGGTCGGGCGTGGCGTACCAGTCGTATGTGTGGCGGCTGGTGCGGGAGGTTGTGGGTTCGATCCCGCCTCGGACCGTCTAATAATAGAAAAAAGCTTTTACACACCCGATCATCTTCACCAGCCACTGGCGCCAGCTGTGAAGTAACTAGCCATGAAAAAGCAAATTCTCTAACTATTGCCGTTCGGATTCGGCGTTAAACTGTAGGTCCCCCCTTTCTGTTGTGCGAAAAATTATAAGCACACACGCCAAGAGATTGAGAGAAGCTTGGCCCTGGCCCTCCTGGAGGTGCTGTTTGAGCCAATAATTTTACTTTTTACTTTTACTAATTAAATAAAATAGAATAAGCATGCCGTCCACAAGCTCCAGCATTGTTTTGGCAAAGTAGAATGCATTCAGCAGGGCATCCACTTACGAATTTGTTCGACGAATTTTTTGTGCTCGACGAAATTTTCGTCGTTAGTGGAGGTGTTGGTGACAAATTTTTGTGTTCGACTTTTTTTTCGCAGAGAATTGAAACGTTTCTATCTTGCGTGTATTCGTGCGATCATGTTTGTCAATGGATGGGAACAAGTGCACGAACATCATTTGTCAAAAATATTTGTAGAGTGAACACGTGCCCAAATGAGCAACGAATTGTGGCTGGAATATATTTAATGCCCCCAAAATGATGAAATTATGCTTTAAGCTAATTTAAAGCGCCATCTAGGCCATGATTGTGTTAGTTTTCGCTGCCATATTTTCATGTTTACTCGTTGAGATTTTCAAGCAAATGATGTTTGTGAGAAATGTTCGTCTGGTTAGTGAGCAAATGAATTCTTGTTTGACAAATTTGACCGTCGAACAAATTGGCCAATTGTGTGGATTCCCTGCTTTAGATACACTTAGCACTTCGAAAACGGTATTCACGGTATATATTCAAAAATATATTTATCTTAAGCTTGGCGCGTTACCTTATACATCACGTCGAAAAATAAACCAGAACCAACGTTTTCATTTGCGGTTTTTGGTTTGGTTCGGCGTGTAATAACATACGCGTGTTCGGTTCACGGTTCAGTTTTATGTGGATATTGACGTACAAGGCGCAGTACGTTCAATTGGCCCATGTGACACCAAGCCGAGGCTTGTTACACGCGAACCACAGGCAAAATAGCAGCGCACCTCCCGCCCAACCAACCGGGAGTTGCAGCCACTAAAGTGTGATTCGATAACGCGAGGGAAAAACATAAAGTAATGTTAACTACGGGCTAAATAACTTAAAATAGTAGTTTTCAAAGCAGGAGGAGAAGCTTCCGAGTATCTGGTAGAGCTTATCAGCACAAAGGACAGGAAACGATTCATATAAGGCATAGTTAGTAGTAAAACTATTCGTTGATAATGGAATAAAACTACGAGTTGGTCTAAGAAGAACATTGAGGTTAATTTGCCCAACCAACTCAGACCTCAGGATTCCACTTTAAATCCCGAAGAGCAATCAATAGGAATTGCTTTTGCATAGATTCAATTCTATCATGATGGGTGGAATATTGCGGAGACCACACATATGAACCCTACTCAAAAATCGTAAATACAAGATCAGAGATTAGCGGTTCTGTACGATTTTGTTCGGTTCGGTTCAGAACCGGCTAGCATCCCTGTATTATGGGGATGAAGAATAGAGTACCCTCAATTTTTGTTCTTAGTGTATAAATGTACAAACATTTACAGTCGACTTAGAATTGACGATGTGTGGCAAGGAGAACAAAGAGACTTTGCTTCATCCGACGGCAGAATGTTTTCATTTTTAATGAAAGCACGTAAAATGCGAAAAAGTCTGGCACACACATCCACATGGACAGGCATTCATAGATTTGCTTTAATTATAATTCTAGACGCGTTTATCACATCAACAACAATACCAGCACTCATACACACACACACACACACATGCACGCAGGGGCGGCGCACTTGTACTTGAAATATTGTACGACCTTACGCAGCCACACTCACAATACGCCTTTGCGTCTGTGTGCCCGCAAAATGTTTTTTTCATAAACTGAGGACAACTAACTTACAAACATGCATAAAGTTACACATACAATGCAAAAAAGTTGTTGAAATTTTAGAATGTCCTTTAGGTGAAAGCCCACTCCACTCCTGAACTGCTGCTGCTGCTGCTTTGCCTGTCAGCCCCCTTCTATCTCTTTGCCCCGGAAACTTGTTTATGTTTTTGGCCTTCTTCTTATGTCCTTTGTTCAACTGAAATATTTATGCATTTGTATGACAAAAATTTTTCACATTTTTTTGCTGTTTGCTTATTTATCTTTTTGCCCTTTTCATTCGCTTCTGCCGACTCTTTCTTCTCACACGAAGACTGAGTTCTTTATGCGTCAATTTTGCAACCAAAAATTATGGTTTCCACTTTAGCATCATATTAGCGTAAGTGGCAAACTTTAATTCAGCATTCCAATTGTACATTGGGAAAATGGGACGGATGAACCAGGCATAAGGCTGAAATGACACCTTCAATTTTTACGAACAAATATTGTCACAATTTTTTGTTAATGGGGAAACGTCGCACAGCGGCGCCATAACTTTTGAACCAATTAAGATAATTGAATCATATAAATGGCATATGATAGATAATTGCCCAACCTATAAAATAAGTGTTCAATCAAGTTTCTACGCTTTCTACGTGCTGATTTATGGTTTTTCAAAGTTGAAATTTGTTAAAATATCAGGTTTATGTTAACTAAAAATTATGATTTTTAACCATTTTATATTTTTATGTTCCTTTTTTAAGTTTAAGCTTAAAATTATTATGCACAAAAAAAAACAAAAAATTGTTTTTCGAATTTTCTTTCTTAAATTGCTCTACCAGTTGGTCAACATAAAGATGACATTTTATGTCATTAACAAATTTCAACTTTGATAACCCATAAGTAATGCCTCACCTGATCACTCAGCGGACTTTTTAGTAGGCTTTTCGCTGAAGAAAGCATGATTGCCAACTGTCTCTCCATACAATCTTTGCTTAGATCAGTTGGGAACTGCTAAAAGCAATGAAAGCAAAAATTGACAAGCAATGAGTGCTGAGTCCCATAGGAGCGCCAGGAAGTCTTCTTCCAAAAATTGATTGTGTACATGTATACTATTAAAAATATTTAAACATGTTAGTATAAGTTAAAGATATTTTATTAAGAATGGATACATAAATGAAATCAATTGAATTTAACAAAATTAAACTCCCTTATCGATGAAATATTGAGTTAACTTTTCGCGCACTTGCATTGGAGCGAGGGCAGCACGGTTTCCACTTTCTTTTTCGCTTCCATAGTTTTTTCGTCCTGCATTTCACTTGCAACTAAAATTTGAAATGCTTCCTTGTTTATTTCGCTTTTTATTCGTCTTGTCTTCTTCTTTTATGTAAACAAAGCTACGTCACAATGTTCATATGAACCAGATGATTCCGATGAACCAATAGTTCCGTAACTGACTCATCTGAGCTTCTCAGGTATGTGTAAAAGCGAAACTGATTTGCTCAGATGAGTTAAGGTCTGACGAAAACTCAACTGAGTCATCAAGTCGTGTAAATGAGGCTTAAGCATTTATGTTCAAACACTTATTTCATAGGCGGGACAATTATCTATCATATGTCATTTAAAAAGTTTTGATGGCGCCACTATACACCATACAATTTTAAAAATTACTTTTTTACCTCTAGCAGTCGATTAAGCAGCTGGAATTTTTTGAAATAGGTTATATCTCCTGAGCTAAAAATCTGATTTTATTGAAGGCAGCAAATTTTAAACCAATAAAAAATTTTCTATAAGATAAGTTTATTCAAAATATCGTAAGCGCAAATGAAAATTTTGATTTTTGCGACCTCATTTGTTCTAAAGGCGCCACTGTGCGTCGTTGGTGTGAGCAGGACAAAGTAGTATTGAATTCGCCTCGCAATATTGTTGGTGAGTGACAGAGGCATTGCTGTTGCCGGCAGCGCTGTAGGCAGAATTGATTCTACTAGATTCAATATTTTTTTAACAACTCGGTTGACATTTAATGGATTTGGTAAATCTAAGGGATTTCCATTTTTTTGGTATATCTAGACCAGAGATGGGCGCGCAGGCAGCGCTGCCTCGTGTGCATTGTGAACGTCGCGACGCGCCCATCTCTGATCTAGACCAATGGTTAGCAAGATCCTTCACGAATTTTGTAGAGAGATATGTCGTGTTCTGGCTATTGAATACTTGCCCCGCGAATTTCCTACACAAGAGAAAGTGGAGGAATGTGTTTCACTCAGAGAAAAATAAAGAATTTCATTCTTGAATCAAGAGCATTCGTTCGCAAAATTACGGTAAGAGTCAAAATTCTTGATCCAATAGCGAAATTCTTGATCCAAGAGTGAATTTTTGATCTCCACATTCCTGATTCAAGAGATTCAGCTCTTGATCCAAGTATGAATAATTCTTGATTGAAGAATTTCAGTACTCCAAGTACGAATAATTCTCAAAATAAAAAATAGAGGAAAGCTTACTTCGGCTCGACCAAAGTTTTTATACCCTTGTAGCTTGTATGATTTATATAAATTAGTAGCCTGATTCCACTGACACAAACATGTATATACATTTTCTACACCCAATTTCTATGGCAGCTATACTATATAGTTGTCCTATCAATCTTGGTGGTATTATGTGAAAGCATAGGAAACTTATAAATACGAGGTTTGGGGATGTCTGCGTTGACGAAAAAAAAGTTTTTCTCTCTAAAACATTTTCGACCGATGGTTCCTATGGCAGCTATATGCTATAGTCATCCAAACTGGCCTGTTCCGACAAATGTGCACCGTCTTTGTACCAAAAGACTTCGTGCAAAGTTTGGTTAACATGGCTTTAAAACTGACGGAGGAGATAGCATAGAAAGAGACGGACGGATTGGCGGACAGACGGACTTGGCTATATCAACTCAGCTCGTCATGCTGATCAAGAATATATATACTTTATGTGGTCGGAGATGCTTCCTTCAATGCGTTACAAACATTTCGATAATTTTAATATACCCTCTACAAGGGAATAAAAACTTTAAAGAAAATTTGGGGTGGGGGTGTGAGAGACACAACCGACCCGACCGACGTGGTCCTGAAATACTGAAATACACACAGGCGGCGGGCAGCTTGGCCCACTCGGCTATCATCCATGAGCTAAACGAGCGGACGAAAACCCACTTATAAATAAACTTTCGTGCGATTTTCGTACGCATCGGACAACGACTAACTGCGCATGCGCTTTCTCTCTCTCTCTGCGAGAGCGAGTCGAACGCTATTCTCTCATTGACAAACTAGCCAGTACTCAAATTATTCGTTCTAGTTTTTTCTTAGTGTAAAAGCTTCGAATCACTTGATTCCCCCAATGCTTCGGGGCAATTAGTAAGATAATATTTTCGTGGTTGTACCACAGTTGCTAATAACATTTTGCTTAGATTTATTATTTTTGCTGCGGTTTATTATAATTATTCTAATTATATGTACATGGTACATATATGTGGCAGTGAAACAGGGCTATTACATACCGTGAGCATCGTTTTTATACCCTTGCACACAGGCCGGAATTGAACAAATTTTAGCATAAACTCAAAAAATACATGTTAGAATATAGGAATAAAATTTAATTGCTCTAAAAGAATAGAGAACCATGAACCCTAATTACTTGCTGAAACTTTTTTTGTGCATCCCTGGACTTTTGCCATGGCCCTGAACGTGAGTTTTGTTTACAGAAATTGAATTGCTCTTTTGCCACTGCACAAAATGTGTTTTTAAATAATAAAAACATACTTGATTTGCCAACACACTCCAAGATTGCCCGCTTAGGATTGCTACAAGCTCTTCCAATGTGAGGTATGCTCTGCCCCTTGAGCGAATCCTCAGCTCCTCCCAGATTGGACAGACTGCTGTTTTCAGCTCATTTTCAACGCGTCTATGTGGTGAATAGTTAAGCGCCAGTACCTCTGTTCTTGCTCTGCAAATATAGGAAATGGTTAAGGGGTCATAGTCTTCAATAAAGTAATTATTTTCTCCGAGCTCGTAACTTAAACGCTTGTACATCTCTCGAGAAGTGCTTTCGCGGGCTCGCCTAGCATTTGCCTCACGCGTTCTCTCGTACATTAAAGCCTTTAGTGTGGACTGACTCTCTTTCCAGGTGTTTGGGTCGGTTACGTCTAGATTTACATCCATTTTTGAAAGCACTGCGATGCCGACGCTATCAGTGCAGACGCTACCATTTTCGGGTACCTGTCAGCTGATAGAGACATGATTTAATTCATATTTTTAAAATGCGCTTGTATTGTGTAATGGAACATCTCAGGTAGGCCTGTCTCCAAATGTATCGTATATGTCGGCGTATTGTTTGGGAGGTAGAATATCTTTTTCAGAAAGAATCTTAACAATTTTTCGGCATCTTCGTATGACTACCATCCCCTAACTTCTGCAGCATAGCACATGATGGATCTTGCCGTTGCCTGAAACATTTTGTACTTTGTTCTCGCGCTTACATTTTTCTTATTCATTAAGGCTTTCCATGTGTTGTTCGCTTAGTTTTAAATTAAGGTGCTGTTTGAAAGACATGTTTGAAGATAGGGTCACTCCGAGATATTTAAACCGTTTTACCGTTTCAAGTTCAATATTGTCAAGTGTCCATTTCTCATCTCGCGCCAGCCTCCCTCGGCCATCTCGAATTACCATTGCTTTCGACTTATCCGTATTGATTACCAGTCCCCATTTTAGGCAGTATCTTTGCACTTCATTTATCATCTCCTGTAGCATCTTTGGTGATTCAGCGAGGATGACCATGTCGTCTGCGTACATAATGATTTTGAAAATGGAGTTCAGTGGAGATATCATTTACAAATAAGGAGAACAAAAAGAGGGCTAATAATACACCCCTGCTTGACTCCAAGATTTGTTTTGAACCAGGGCGAATGATTAGATCCATCCCACACTGCCGTTTCATTTTCCTCATAAAGGCTTTTTAAAACTTGTAGTATCTTTGTCGAGATGCCTATATGAATACCTTATTGGAATACCCTTTCCTAAACCCAGATTGAATTTCGTGTAATATTTGGTGTTCATCCAGATACGAGTTTATACGGGCTAAGATAACTGACTTAAATGTTTTTAGCAAAGTATTTAAAAAAGAGATGCCTCTGTAATTGCTCACTTCTTCAGGGTTGCCCTTTTTAAAGATTGGGTAAATGATGTTCTTTTGAAAACTCTTAGTACACATCCGGTGTTAAAAATTTCATTAAAGAATCAGTTAACTGCACCACAAAACCATCTGAAGCGTGCAGCAGAAATTCCGCGGGAACTCTTTCTTCTCCTGGCGCTTTTCCTACTTTATTTTGTCTTATGGCAAGGCGCACTATTGCAATTGTAAACCGTCTGTCCATTTCTGCTCTCTCGACAATCGGTAAATCCATAACATGCGGTGCCTCTATTTCTCTGTAAAGCAGGCCTTTGAAATATTGGTTGTGCAAGCCTGGCCGCAAATAAAAGTAAATTTGCCTTCTGAGTCAATTTGCGATTTGCCATTGCGCACTAACAGATTAAAAGATTCTCCCAGCTCCATAATTCTTGTTCCTTTTGTGTCCTTTGTTTTGTCTTTTGCTGCTCTCCATGTGGCTGACCAAACGCTTTCCGTTTCCTCTTCTGTTAGCACTTGCGCTTCTCCTATTCTACCATTTAGATCGCCAACTAGAATGATATTTTGCATTCCTGCTTGAAGAAAAAAGTCGTAGAGCTGCTCATAATCATCTGACCATCTTGGGCAGTTGAGGTACGTGGGTATAATATATAGCTTTTCTCGAGGCCCGTGTATTTCTACAAATACTCTGTTGCAAATATTTTTGAAAGAGGTATTCACCTTGCATTTGAAATCTTTATGTAGACCATAAAGGCAGCCTCCACTTGCACGCCCTCTTTCCGCCATCCTTACTGCCGAAATCTAGTAGAGCTCGAAATTCTGGAAATAATGCTCATAGTTTTCTGTGTTGTTTTCAATAAACGTCTCAAATAGGAAGAAGATTTGATATCTGTTAACCATTCTAAAAAATGTAATGTACAATTCCTGCCTTTTGATTTTTTTATTTTACTGCACAAATAGTAAACACCGTCTGAGATACTGTAACGGTCAGGTTAAATCAGTAACTGACATTTAGTCGAGACCCAAACCCAGGGAAGATCCCGATTGCAGCTGCAGGCCTGCACTTAGATACGAAAAAAAGCTTTGCTTGCATCGGTCGGCTTTCGTTGACCTTGCACAAGGGCGAAGCACTAGACGAAACTAGGTTAGCTGACGTACCGATAATCGTGGCTTCATTCTTTCCACTTGATCCAAAAAAGAAGACGGACGTCTCGCTGCCAGAAAATTTTTCTGATCAACACATGGCATTGACAAATTTTAAAAGTGGAAAAATAATCACTAATTCGCTGCCATCCATACTTATGGTAACAATTACCAATACTTAATTGATATTGGCTGTTGATATTTTAAGCAAGGTAAGTTCAAAGTTAAAGAAAAACTTTAATTTTGCAACCTAATCCAAAAATCACATTTTTTTCAGACCCACAAATATCCAAACCGACAAGCATCCAGTCTTAAATGTATGGACTTTGAACTCATCTTGCCCAGCAACGGCCTCAAATTAAATTTTGTCAACGATTTGACAAACTCTTGGGCAAATTTTGATCAGGAGCTTGGCCAGATCCTCTTCAATGAATGCAGTATCGTGGCTGAATCGCCAATTTTACACTCCCAGCAAGAAATTTCGGGCCCAGCATAATTAATAAAATTGCCCGCAGCAGCACGCCAAAAGTCTAAGTGCAGTGCAGTGACAATTAATGCAACGCCAGTCTGTCCATACAGACACCTAAAAATCCCCAAAAGAGAAATCTAAAAAGGAAAATTCGTTTTGTGCATACTTTATTTTTAAATCCCGTTCAATATTTCTATTTGGCCAAATGGCATGAAAATTTTGGATAAATTAAAATTTTTTTTTTAGTGGAAAATGCAATGCGAATCTAACAAAAACAAAATATATTAATCAATCAAAGTAGTAAGTCATACAAATGTTCATAAATACAAACACAATCATTTTTTTAATGATTGTCCAGTGCAATTGATCCACACACACTCACACGTGGAAAAAATCTATTAAATAATAAAATAAAAGTATCATAAACATATCTACAAATATAAATTAATAATCATAAATAAATAGAATACAAATTAAAGAATTTTAAAAGCAGTTTATATTCGCATTCATTCAAAATTAAGCCTGGTGTACACATACAAAACATATTGGCAAGCAGAAACTAACATACATACATATTCACATGGTGCAATTTTCAACAAAATTTAAAAACTCCTAGCAAAACAAACCAAAACCATCATCGACTTTGGAGGCCTTCATCGTTACATGAGTGGGTAAGTGAGAAAACGAATTTGTCGTATTGATCATTTCACCATGACCTAGCCCAAGAAGGGATAGCAAAAACAAAACAAAGCAATGCAAACAGTTTTGTTTGTCTAGCGTGCTTGCTATCATATCAGCTCAGTTGATTTGCTAGATCACAGTTAAATATTTTTGTTTGTGCTCTCGCTCTTTGTTTTAGTTTTGATCTTACATTTATTTTCGTATATTTAATATGCATTCCCATGCATAGTGCTGCTTAAAAGTATACGAACAAATATAAAAAAAAAAATGTTGCTTAATTACAAAAATGAAATTTAGTAAAACAAATAAGTATTCAATGCATTCATAAAAATCTTCGCATGCATTCACCCAAATATACATCATTCATTCTAGAACTCTTAAGTAAATAAATAAATCACATCATTATGCACATTAGGCTCTTACAGTAGACACTCATGTATATAAGTCAACTTGTATTACTCCTGCATCGGATTATATGAACCGTACATACAATACATACGAATGTGAAGTCTATACCCTTATAGTAAATTTTTAATAATACTTTTGAATAAATTTGTTATTTGATCATGGAATTCTAAAATATCTCTTATTCCTTTTTGAGGGTGTTGTGGTAATTTAGGGTGGTATAATCACATTTTAGGGATTTCCTATAAATATGTCCGCTAACAGGAAATCAAAGGTAGGGTGGGTGCAGAAGCGAAGCTACAGTACACCTTAGTAGCTTAACCCAGTGTGGGCCTGAAATTCTTTTTGCTTCCTTTCTCTCTCTCTCTCATTCAATTGCCTTGGTTCTTCATCTTATTCTTTTGTGTCTTTTCTTTAAATAAAAAGGCTTGAAGGGATTCTTCTTTATTATGTATGGTAGAGTGTTAGGATAGAGTCAAAGAACCCCCCCGCAGGCTGTTTTGCTAGTTGAATCTAAAAGAATCCCAAACCGACGACGTCTCTAACACGAGTAAAGGCATAGCAGACCAGAGATTTTCAGTTGCCACAATGCGAACTACACTATGACATTACAAAAAGCTGTTTTGTATTAGCTTACTTTTAAGCCCTGCGATTTTATACGAGAGAATCCTAAGCGTAGAATTATGTGTATTTTCTAAACTTATACTATCTTGGGTGGGAGCTTGGTTTACGGCATTTCTACTACTCCTTATTGGTTTTTTGGTTTTTTGGTTAGTCGGGCCCGACTAAGCAGTGCTGTTTATGTTAGCGGCCACAATGCGGTGCACTATAACTCTCTTAGCATTGGTTCTGCAGGTTGCCCTTTGTGCACGAGATTTTTAGCGACGTCAAAATTTTACCATTTTCCATCCACATTAATTTCATCGCTTCTTGCGAAAATTTTAAACTGCATTAGTACAGCCTTATGCTCTTGCTTTTCTACGCTGAGGTCTTTTTCAATAAAAATTTTCGATCCCGATAGAAATTTCCCGTTCATAAGCGAAGCGTTCACCATTGAGGAAGTTTCTAATTCCGCAATAATTCCAACGGTATTTCCTTTTTCAAATATAATATGATCCGTGTGTCTTATACGTTGGCGTCTGTTATCTTCAGTTTAGTGCGGAGTTGCTCTCTAACACCATCTGCTGATGCATGTTTTTACTGGATGCCTTTGACAATCAGGTTTTTATTTCT
This sequence comes from Lordiphosa magnipectinata, assembly GCA_037044535.1. Classification (NCBI taxonomy): domain Eukaryota; kingdom Metazoa; phylum Arthropoda; class Insecta; order Diptera; family Drosophilidae; genus Lordiphosa; species Lordiphosa magnipectinata. The sequence goes on from JBAMBO010001333.1 coordinate 13,652, forward strand.
GCTCTGATCAGAGAGTCTCTTCAGTTCCTTCCGGTCATTGCTCCTTTCCCCTTTAAGCTGCTCAATTTCTTCTTTTTACGCTTGGTTCTCACGTTGAAGTTCTTCGATTTTTTGCGAGACTCCACCTAGTTGCTCCTTTAACTCCCCGATATCGTCCTTTGTTGCCAGTTTATCCGTCATGAACGCCAGTTTTAAATCGAAATTTTTTCCCATTTCCATAATCGCTAGCATGATATGCTTGTTTTCCACCATGACTTCGGGAGACAGTTCCAGGCATTTTCGTTTTTCAGGCTGCACGTTCTTGCTTGATGAAATTGGCGTAATAGTTGCCGATTCACTTGGCGCACAATTTAAAGCCACTGAGGAATCGGACACGGGTGATGTGCCTTTAAACATTGCCTTGTTTGAGTGCAGATCCACCCCAATATATCGGCCTAGCAGTATGCTTTTCCAAATCTGAAACAAACTTGAACTGGGTACGGTATACACCTACACACCTGATCATATTAATAGGTACACACCGGAATTTTTTAATTATAGATGGTTTTTTCGTACTTTTAGTGTTGACAACTTTTTAATTTTTGGTTTTTTGTTGTTGTCAATGTCTGGCCACACTGTGGCCACAAGAGTTGAAAGAGGGGCTGTCAAAGCTTTTCTATAAATTGCGAGTCCACCACACATTTCGCCTGATCATAATAATAGGTACAGTCTCCGTTTCTCACAAGTATCAAGTACATAATTTTGTAATCAGTGATCTTTTGGTAACTAAAGGTAAATTAAATACAGCTCCTGTCAATACAGAGAATTAAATAATTATTTTTTTTAGAAAAAATGGGTCGAAATTCTCATTGTACTAAAGAAGAAGCTCGATTGGTTCTTAGTCTGAGAAAAGAAGGTAAATCTTTACGAGCCATCGCCAAATTAATGAACAGGTCTCATAATTTTGTTAAAAATGCATTAGAAAGAAAACCAAGACAGGAAACCCGTGGAAGGCCACAAAAAACAACAGAAACCTTTGACCACTACATAGTAACTTTGAGCAAAAAGGACCCATTTAAGTCATCGAAGGCTATTGTAGCCAAAATTGGGAATTCAGTTAGTGCTCCAACTATCCGAAGACGACTACAAGATACCAACCTACCAGGAAGAATTGCCAGAAAAGTCCCACTTATGCGCCAAAAAAATATCACCATGAGGCAAACTTTTGCAAGGGACCACAAAAACTGGGTAGGATGCACCGGGGAGAAAAAATGGAGAAACATATTATGGAGCGATGAAACCAAGATTAATTTGTTTGGGAATGACTGTGAAAGGAATGTTTTAATGGAAAGGAATTCCATCCACGGTTTACAAAAAAAACAGTCAAACATGGAGGTGGCAATATAATGGTATGGGGTTGCTTCTCCCGGTACGGCGTAGGTCCAATTTATCAGACTACGAACAAATGGTAAATTATGGTACCGTATGCTGAGGAAAATATACCATTACGTTGGGTATTTCAGCAACATAATGATCCTAAACACACATCAAGGCTGTTATCTAAATTTTTCGAGGACCAAAAAGTTGACGTTCTGAAGTGGCCAAGCCAATCCCCCGACCTTAACCCCATTGAAAGCTTGTGGGGAGACTTAAAAAAGAAATTGGCAAAGCATTTTCAAATAAACAAAAATTATGGGAAGGTGTCCAAAAACTGTGGTATGACCTGAACCTGTAAGACCTGCCAGGCTCTTATTAAAAGTATGCCAAAAAGAATAGCAGAAGTGGCCAAAAATATAGGTGGATACACTGGATACTAAGTTAGGAAATACTAATTTATCTAAAAAAAGAACACAAAATGGAGATTAAAATTTTTTTTCTTACCAACACATGAAGTGTACCTATTATTATGATCACACTGAAAACGTATCTGAAACATAAAATGATCTCTTTTATGTTATATTATTATTCTATGTTACAATTAAGTTTATTTTATTAAAAACAAATAGTTTAAGAACCAATGAGAACAAATTTTAAGTTTGAAACAATGAATAAAACTGTTTTCTGTTACCTTAAAGGCAGAGTTGATGTGTGTACTTATTAATATGATCAGGTGTGTATGTGCATGCAAAAATTTGTGTCTCTACCTCTTATGGTCTCTGAGATCGACGCGTTCATACAGACGGACAGACGGACATGGCTATATCGACTCGGCTGTTGATGCTGATCAAGAATATATTATATATACTTCATGGGGTCGGAGAAGCTTCCTTCTGGCTGTTACATACATTTGCACAACTTCATGATCCCCTTTTCCCATTTTTAATGGGAACAGGGTATAAAAAGTTAACCGGCACCCCCCACCACCCCACTTCTAGCCAACCACCGCTGTATTCAAACAAACAATCTTTTGGAGAGAGAGAGAGAAAATTAGAGATGAGCGTATAATAAAACGAGAGCGTAAGTTAAAGTCGGCTCTAACCGACTTCGATATACCCGTTACTCATAGAAACAAATGTTTAATAGCCTTCCTGTGTGCCTGAGGTGGGTCAGCCGAAAAGTATGCAACATTTTTTAACTCGGCTTTTTATCATCCGATCTTGATGAAAATTTCAGGGCTTATAGATGTTGCGAATATAAATGTAAGTTTTAAATTTGATATCGATATCTCAAAAATTGTGGGAGTTATTCAACATTTTTTATTGTGGGGGCGGGGGTGGGCGTGGCAAAAATTTGAAATAAACTTGATCTGCGTGCAGACAAAAGGAGTCTACATTTCAAAATTGGTTGCTCTAGCTCTTCTAGTCTCTGAGATCTAGGTGTTCATACAGACAGACGGACGGACGGACGGACGGACAGACGGACAGACAGACAGACGGACATGGCTATATCGACTCGGTTGTTGATGCTGATCAAGAATATATATACTTTATATGGTCGGAAATGATTCCTTCTGTCTGTTACATACATTTGCACGACTTTAGTATACCCTTTTACTCTACGAGTAACGGGTATAAATAGTGTGCTATATTGACTCGGCTGTTGATGCTGATCAAGAATATATATACTTTATAGGGTCGGAGATGACTCCTTCTGGCTGTTACATACTTTTGCATAAACTTAATATACTCAGTGTACCTTTGGTACAGAGTATAAAAATGCACAAAAAAAGCAAAATATGTAAAATGTGTAAAAAGTGTAAAATGTATAACAAAAAATGTAGAGTGTATAAAATATGTATAAAAATTACGGAATTCTTAAATTCTCATTTGACTTTAGATTAATAAAAATAATAGATATATGGCAAATAAATACGGTTAAATATAATTTGTAGACCGAACGATCACAAAAGTTGAGCATTTTTCATATAATCTTATTGTTGGATCAGGAGCGTTTTCCTGACCTGAGAACATTTAATCTAGGATGGGTGTGTATGAAAATCCAGGACACGTTTCTCAAAGTGCAACTCCCGACAAATTTCCCACAGAGCAGCACGATCTTGCTTCAATGAATGAGTGTACAGAACTAATTTAGTCAGGGAGCTTAGAATTTACAAGAGCCTATGCGGTTTAACAGAGTTCGAAAAAGAGAGAGAATTCATATGTGTGTGAAAGCTTAGCATACGGATATGTGTAAGTCGCTAACATTAAGCTTGCAAATGGCAATTATGTTGACAATCAACTGTGTTAACAATAGGCAGTTAGATTCAAAGGTTTTACAAAGCAAATACATTTGGTAACTTGATTTAAATGGCAAAATATGAGAGTTTGACCGAACACTTATAATGGTCCAAAAAGCAAGAAACTCGCCAAATTTTCATTTGAGTATTTCAAAAAGTGCAGGCGTTGGCAAATGAAAGGTGTACATTGATTGGTCAAAAGTATTGGGAAATTTTAATATTTTTCATAAGACCAAACATTATTATGAAGATTAAATAGACCGCTTATTTGAGCTTAGATTATCATAAAGACGGGTAAACCTGCGGGTAAAAAGGAGGAGTAGATCAAATGGTCGAGAAGGATCATAGATTATTATGAAGATCGGATAGATGGCAATTGAAGACGTGTATATAAGAGGCGTAGACCAAAAACAGCGAAATTTGACAAATATTCATTTGAGAACATATTTACGAAAACGCAGGAGTTGGTAATTAAGAGGTGTAGATTGAACAGTCCAAAATTTGACAATTTTTCGTATGACCTGAAGATATTATGAAAATTTGATGAATGGCAATGTAGACGGGTAAGTAGGAGGTGAGTGTGATCTAAACATATGATCTATACGGAACAAAAAATTTACGAAATTGAACAAACAAAATTTTTTTTGAGTTTTATTATTGAATTATTGTAAAAATTTGATAAATGGCAATTGTCTATTAAGCATCACTTCTTCGTTTTGTGTTTAAAATTGTGACCGCAGAATCACAAAAAGGACACATTAATCCTGGCCTACTAGGATAATAATTTATCTGATATATGTAATTTTATTAAAAAATAGTTTTTTGCATATTTTTATATGCATGACATGACATAATAATCTAGAAGGCATTTAAGAAGGATTCTCTATGAATTTGACATATACTACGTTTATACGCACGTCTTATTTGCAAATAACAATTTTGTGAGTAACAAATTATTGCGTATAAACGCTGAGTTGATTCGTAATTTACAAATAGCTGACGTATAAACGTGGTAATAGAGAGCTATTCACATTTAAAACATTACAAACCCAGCAAAAAGTGTCAATTCTGGCCTCCTTAACGGTGCAGATTCGTTCAAATGCTATGTCCGCAGTGCTTTTTTTTTACTCAAGAGTCCTACAACAGTTTCATTGATATGCAGGATAAGCTGCATCAGAACATTTGTTGTAAGCATATCTTGGTGGTCATTGGCACCCACGACTTGGACACTTTACAGGGGCCATTCAGCTACGAGGGTCTGGCGCCAGACTAAATCAAATTCAAACCGCTTAACCAAACTCAGGAGATGACTGGCCTGCAATTGATGGACTTCTATGCCACACATGCCCAGCTCTTCCGTCTATCCAGTGATCTATGATGCCAATCGTGTGGTTCTCCTACTGCCGCCTATCATTAATGGAGATCATTCGAAGATATCGCTTAAGACCAAAAACGTGCTTATCGAGTGCACAGCCACGGATCTAATCAAGGCCAAGGTGGTACTGGACACCACTGTCTCTTTCTTCTCCGAGCATTGTGCCAAGAAGTTTACTGTTGAGCCCTGTTATGTTTTCCAACCAGACGGTATCATCGCCTCTTATCGTCTCTTAAATGAACCGGCTTCTAAGCTGGCTGACATGTTAACCAGAATGTTCTAAGAGGCACGGATAATGGGAGACTCCCTGATTGTAAAGATTCCCCCAACGCGACATGATGTGATCCATGCCGGCGACATCATGAACACATAGCTATCCATTTTGGCTCAAACAACATTAAGAAATCCCTGTCAGCACTTATGCGTTTCCTCTCAACACACTCGCCGAGCAACTGAGCGAGCAAGTGGCCCAGGCCGGATTCACCAAAGCCTGTCTTAACGCGCACGCAAACTTAACAAATCCATCGAAACCATGCCGGCTGTGTATCATGCATCAAACAGTGTGTATACAGCCTTAAAATTTGTTTCAGTAGTTAAAATAATGAAGTATAGTTAAAAAAATTAGCTATGGTTCAAAAAATGAACTATAGTTCATGAAAAAATGATCTAATGAACTAAAATTTTCATCTCTAGTTCTGACATATCAGCTCGATAGCTTTAAAACTGAGAGACTAATACAGACAGACAGACAGACACAAAGACGGACGGGCATAATTCAGTTAACTCAGCAGTCGGCCTGATCAAGAATTTTGTAGCGTACCTGGGTTGGTACTCCGCCATCAAGTCTCCAGGAATCATAGTCAATACTTAGTGCTTAAGGTAAAATGTAACGATTCAAGTACTCTACTGCTGAGGTCTCTAGTTTTTATTACTTGAATAAATTAGACACGTGCTAATCAAGAAAGCTGGACCTCAACTTACTTATTGGCGGATATAGCTCGGCGTGCTTTGACAACCGCGGGATTACTTTTCGACAACCTCGATCACCTAACCAAAATTAGTTCCGCTCGGCTAACCCACCAATGCGAACTCAACTGAGTTGACCAAACCTCTCTACAACATATACATATTTTCTGCGGTTGGGATTAATAAATTAATCATCCTGGAATTTATTTTGAAAAAAATGCCATACATCGAAAGTTGTCTGACTTTACACTGAGATAATTATTTTGTAAAAAAAGTGTTTAAAATTGCCCTACAATTTAGAAAAAATGTCTTAAAAATATAAATTATTTTTAAATTTAAGGCGATTTTAATCCTTGACTATTTTTTTTAAATTATAATTTTCTGAGTCCAAAATAAAGTCTAGTTGTTCCTAAAATGAGCCCAAGGCGGTCTTAAAACGTAATTAAAACGTTTCTACCAGGTACCCAAAATGTTGAAAAATCATGTTTCCAATTAAAACACAAGTTATTCTTAACACATCACCGAAACCATCATAGAGCTCTAACAGTGGAATGCAAAAATGAAGACTTCATAGTCAATCACGATACATACGATCCAATCCTTCCTCGCCACTTCCTGTCTATAACAGATATTTTCTTTCTCGCTAATATACGTATTTGCGCATTGTGCTGAATATGTTTTGTTTAATGTATCACTTTTATTGCAGCATCTGCAAAACAATGCACTAATCCCAACATAATTTCAGTGTGCGGCAATGAGCAGCTGTGCTTTATGGACTCATCCCCAACCCACCAGAGTAAGCTGGGCATAATTCTCTCGACATATGGTCAGATTAAAGCTTAACTAAGCGCAACATAATATCGACACCAAGTTGAGTGCGACTGATATGCACTTGACTTTCAGCTGTGGAATTGCTGACATCCGGCCAACATCTAAGCCAAAATGTTATTCAAGTCATTGGGTTACGCAGCAGGCAAGTGACTAAGGCACCAAAATAACACAAGGAGTGGAAATAATATTTATTTGATATTTCCGTTATATTATCGAGCCGAGGAAAATGGCAAACATTTGTGCAAGTTTCAAGTAGCCAACTTAAGCCAAAGTGCACACAGACAACAACTCCGTAGACGATGCCGGCACAGGATGTGCTTAGGCATGCAATAATCTAATGTACAAATATGAATAGTAGATGCCTGGTCGTGCACAACATGCTACATGACACTAAAAATCCAAATTGAGATGGCAGCAAAGCGACTTGCAGTGCAAGATGTTGGCTCAATGGCTCCATCGTATGCTACGGTGAGAGCCTAAGGCGGAATTCTTGGCAAGCCAACAATCTTAGCTTTGGCCCCGCCCCAGACCTTCAGACACGAGCACTTGAAAACGCCAAAGTCGAACTCAGCATCCCGACATCGACGCCAACGCCAAACAGTCAATAATAATAAGTTGGGCATAGCGAAAAAATTCAGCCAGCCAGTGGAGAGAAGCAGAAAATCTGCAGACAAATTCGTTTGAAAAGGGTAAAGGAATGTAATAATACTTAAAACTTGAAATTCGACTATGCGACCAAGGCAACAGCACAATGTGTGGGCCCTGGGCATAGGCAGACGAGTACGAGGCGTATGAGTTATAAGCGAAGTTGCTGTAAGCCTTTCAGCGAGCTTTGTGTGCTTGTCTGGCTGCCTGGTGCCTGGTGGGCTGGTGGGCACGTCCATGTCTTTGGCTGACTGTTAGTGCTCGCTGCTTGACTTCCAAGTGGCGTTTACTCATTCTTTCCATATCTGGCTCTTGTTGCTGCAGTTTGCCTGCCTCGATTTGTCATTTTGCTGCCAAACTGAGACGGGGAAAAAAGAAAAGAAAGCCTTCAATTCTGTGCATACTTTTGTGTGTCGAATTTGAATTCAATTTCCGACGCTGAAAGGTTTTTAATCTTGTTATCAGGCAGCTGCTTCGACTCCCCTTATGCTCAATTTGAGCCGTTTTTTGGATGTGGGGCCGCAAAAGCAACCCTTGTTACATGTTGAGCAGTTGATTAGCTTAACCTTTTTGCTGTTATCCTACGCCTTGTGCCAGACCAAAGTTATTTGGATATTAATAATCCTACATATTCGTTTAAGCTCTCCGGCAAAAATGTCTGGTTTGTCTTTTATGGAAATATATGTGAAGTGCAAATTTAATTTGCCTATTGATTGATACCCAACCCCAACTCTGACCATAACTGAATGTTCCCGATACAAAAACAAAGCGATAATAATCCCCGCATACCTCCTGTGTCGTGGTTTTTGGCAGTACGTTGTGTTCATAAGAGGATTATAATGGCCAATGGGCTAGCCACGCAGCTAGACAAGTTTTGTCAGGACATGCGCGATTTTTTTGCATTTTTTACATTTTTAATTGATTTTTGAAATGGCCGGCACACTTGTGACTATTCACATGGCATCCGCTTTAACCTTTGTCTCGGCGTGTTGGAGAGCAATTTTCCACATGCATTTTTTAGCATCAGCCATGGCAAAAGAGTGAAAGTAAACAGAGAGCAAAATATGACGGTCTAAAATCGCTACCAATTGGTCATGATTTAATTAATTTCCGTTCATAAATGAATATTTTTCCGTCAGTTAAAATTTAATTATCAGGACAGTTCTTGATTCCGAATTCGATTGATCGAAATTGGTCAGAGTCGCTATTATGAATATTTTTTTGGATTGTTTAATTTTTGACAGCATTTTCAAGTGAAAAACGCGATTTACGCTATCAAATTTTGTTGAATTTGTTATTATAAAATGGTAGAAAATGTTTAAAAAAAATCATTCTATTCACCTCGGGAAACATATCACCTTTTAAATACATTTCGTCTTTTTTGTATGAGATGATCCATTAACGAGCTATGATGCTCAAAGCACAACATTTTTCTCCAAAGCGCATCCGAAGATTCGCTGTCACCTACCTATTTATTAATATTTTTAATTTAACATTTTTGCAAAGAAAATTAAGATGGTATACCAACTATAACGTGTATATGAAATAAATAAACCAACCAAAAAAAATTATAAAAAATTTGTCTCAAAGGTTACTGCAGAAAATAAATTGGAGAGAGCTACCCTATAGGACGGAAGGTCGCGCCCACCTGGAGAATTAATTACTAGGGCAGCCGCCTACTTTACTTGCTTCTGGTGTTTCTGTATTGATCGGGCAGGCGTAGTTTATATACCAGGGCTTTTTCTTGCCACATCTGGTCTTCCCATCTCAGTTTCGGTGCCTTTTTTCACAAAGTCTATCTCCTTCCGATCGTACACCTGTTTAACTGGAGCTTGTTCAACCATACGGGCAACATATCCTATCCAGCGCAGCAGGATTGACTTAATTGGTGTCCTCATAGAGCTCATACGCCGACTATTAAAGGTCCATAAATCCTCCAAAGGAGTTTTTTTTAGAACTAGCCAATTGCCGCCTCATCCGCTGCTGTTAATGTTCTGGGATGTGACTGGGATGATAAGCGACTTCATTAGCGCTAATTTCGTTCTTCGAGAGAGGGCTCTGCTCTTGAACTCCCCAATGAGCCCCTAGTAACATCAGTTTGCAAGAGTTTTCGGATTTCCAGACTAATGTTGTTGTCGCTAGTTATCATTGTTCCTAGGAAAATAAAATACTTAGCAATCTTAAAGTTGTATTCTCACACTGCAACAGATTGTCTAAGACGTATAGACTCTCTGCGCGTGGATACTAGGAACTTCGGCTTGTCCTCGTTTACCGCCAAGCCCAACACTTTTGACTACTTCCTAATCTCTGAAAACGCTCTGACTACCGCCCGTCCGTGTATGCCATTAATAAAAATATCGTCGGTCAGTGGCGTAGCGTGACGTTCTGCAGCGTCCCGGAGCGGAAGTCGAACTTGCCGCCTCCAATTTATGTATCTATAATAACTTGGGGTCGGAAAATTCGACTTGTGTATCTACTAGTAGGTACCTGGAGTGGGTTGCTACGCCCCGCAGTGGCCGGTTTGGCCGATTTAGCGTTGCAAAAATCAAAAATTGATGGTCGATTTTTTTGACCGAGTAAATTTTATTTAATAAAGGGCTGTTGAGTTTTTGGCGTTTTACTGAAGTACTACTTTTGTATTTTTCCAACTTTGACGGACTGTAAAAAATGCATCCAAGCTAGTTCACGCTTCTAGAGTGAAAATGTTTGTAAAATACATATTTCTTAACAAAATACAAAAAATATAGGCTTGCCCTTTTTTTTCCTCTTACGAGTGAGTATGAAAAATCTAAGCTCATACAAAAATGTAGTAATTTTCGCCTACTTTTTAGAACTGTTGATCTTTACCATTCGTCTACTTACCCGAAAATGTTGAGTTTTTTTTAACCATTTGATCCTCACCTCCCATTTACCTGTCTTCAATTGCCAACTATTAAATTTTCACGATAATCTAGACTGATTTTACAATTTTTCATATTTTCGCGATTTTTTTATACCGATTGACCCTCACATCCTATTTACCCGTCTACAATTGCCATCAAATCTTGTTAAGAATATAAACTCATATGAAAAATTTGCCAATTTTTAAATATATTTTGAAGAGTATTCTGCTATTTGGGACGGCGACGAGTCCAACAAATCAGAGATCATTAAAATCGGTCAAGTCGTCTTGAGTTACATATAAACGGTGTAACTAACCTGACTATTCATACACTTGAAAAGTGTATTATAATTTTGCCCTGGAGTTGGAAACGCATAGAAGGAATCATCACCGACCACATAAAGTATATATATTCTTGATCAGTATGACGAGCTGAGTCTATTAAGCTTTGTCCGTCCGTCTGTCTGTCCGGCTGTATGTTTCTACGAGAACTAGTCCCTCAGTTTTGAAGCTATGGAGCTGAAATTTTGCATAGTGTCTTCTTTTAACTGCACGCTGCTAATATGTCGGAACCACCCGGATCGGATGACTGCTTTTTGTAGCTGCCATAGAAACGATCGTTCGGAAAATGGGTTTTAGTGAGAAAAACTTTTTTATTTTCAATGTTAGCGTTCTTAAACTCGGTCATTATAAAAATTATATGTTTTCAAACTGATCTGCGAAGTTTGGTCGAAATCGCTAACTATTGAAGCGAGCTTTTTCAAGTGTATTAAAACTTCGGCACGGACGAAGCTAGCTTTCCTTTCTCGTTTTTTATTAAGACACATAGGGGCGGAAAATTCGTCCCCACTTCTACGAAGAAAATATTATATTAATAATTTATTCATAGATTTTCTTCACCAATACCGTATCAGACAATTCGTCCGAATCCAGAAAAATAGCAGGGGAGAGGTAAACTTGTTCGTTCGTTTTAGTAGGACAAATTATGTGATACTTTTATTTCCTAGGAGGTTTCATGGATGCCAAGGTCTTTAGACATGTCTATTGCATAGCTATGAGCGCCGACTGCTCATTACTTTCGCTTTTCAAATAATGTCGTCTACAAAGCTCTTATTTTCGGAGCGCTCAATGATATATTATATTAAGGCCATTGCTCCGTAGAAACGAAGCAAGGAAAATAGCTTCATCACTAAATACAATTTCCTGAGTGGTTCGCGTGTTAAACTGTAAGCCGTAGTGTAATAGAGGTCTAATGAGAACGTGTTTACTAAGTTTACGAATATTAATGAAAAAAAAGATTACACAAAAATATAAATTTAAGAATATCATCAATACATATATTTTCGAATTTGCCGCCCCTAAAATTTGGCAGGTCTAAAGCCACACTGATAAGGACCAATCACTGTGCTTAAAAGCCACATTACACGTTCACATAAGGTGCATGACAGAACCTTATTTGCAATGGGTAGGAGACGGATCCCACGGTAATAGGCGCAGAACGCAGCGTCTTCTTTTGGGCAAAGAACACTCCAATATTCGGGTATACTCTATGGAGTTGATACATGCACCTTACACATTCGTCGTCGCCATTCTTAAACCATTCTTCCGGCAGCTCATCAGCGTCAGCTGATTTGATATTTTTTTTAGCATTTTTATGGCTAAACAGACTTCATGATGGTCTATTTTTATATTGTCGATTGGTGGCATCGCTACTTCTCCAGAGGCGGCATTGTGTTCATCATCGCCAGTAATTTTAGTATGCAACATTAAAGATTAAATTAAACCCCAAACAAACATTAAAGATTAATTGTGTGCTGAAAAAAAAGCTTAAAGTTTTGTTTTAACTATTAAGAATTTTAATCCAAGCAATTCTTTGCCATCCGGCTTCAGAATACTGAGCTGAGTATTTAAAAGGCTTTGATTTTCATCGCGCTATGCGAGCAATACCATATTTCTTTAAAATCCCAACAACTGCCTAAGTGGATATATTTCCAATCAGGCGGCATTACTTCCTTTTGATACCCCATAGAAGATTGAAAAATCAGACATCCCCATTGCTTGGCAACCAAACACGAGAGCCCTTCTTGATCGAAGGAGAATCGGCTGAGTAAGTTGTGTTCCTCGGTAGGCTGGTGCGCTAGCTTTTGGGAGCATCATTAAACCAGCAAGCGCTACATCAAAATTGGCATAGATCCCAGTATCTCAATTGTACTAAAATTCGACGAAGTGCAAATCAAAAATTGTGTAACACGCCCCCAGAGGCATGAATGAAAGTTCCTAAAGAGAGTGAGAGAATAGTGAAAAGTGGCCCGATAAAAATTGGAATTAAATAGAGCATACAAAGCAGAAAAGTCACTCAAGATATACCAGAATTTTTTGTGTTTAAGTTAATTATTGTCAAAATATTTTGAATAGGTGGCATCATTTTTTTGTTAGTTTTGCTTACAGAAAGTCATTTATATATTTGGCAAAATTTCTATTTTTGGAATAAAATACAAAGCGAGCGAAAAAAAACATTCCAAACATAAAGAACATGGTGTGAAAAGTTAATACACAAAAACCGAAAACAATCAAAACATCAAATTCTCACAGCAAAAGCAATAACAATCGAGAACCTTGAAGGCCTTCAACGGAGCATCGAAAAGGTGAGTTTTTATATACCAACTATGCACTTTTTTTTTTCCATGAAGAACATTGCAAAAGGATAAGAAAAGTGAGTGTAAATCAAAACTAATAGAAATTACATTTGATATTGAATCATCTTGGACTATTTTAAGTCACCTACTGAGACCCGTACTTGAACGGTAACTAAAACTCGCTCTTCTCTTCACTGAGCTATTGTTCTAATAATAGATTTGACGGAACAAAAGAGTCCTCTCTCTTTGGAGAATTTCGTTTGCCAACAATAGATCGCTTTATTAAATATCAGCTTGTTTTCGATTGATCTCTCGCTTCCAATAAGAGCTTTGTCTTGCAAGGCTACGTAGGCTCATCTCAGCTGATAGATGCAAGCAATGTTTGTGCAAAATAAAAGAAGAAATAAATAGGCCAAATTTAAACCCAAACAAAATTTACAGTAAAGACTAATTAAAGAGAATTGAAATATTTTTTTGTTGCTATGCATTTTCACAATAAAGAAAAAAAAAACAGAATAATTAAATATACATAATACAATACATTACACAATAATATACAATATGCATACAAGAAAAATTATAAAAAATGAATGCCAACCATATACAATCATAATAGAATTAAGTAATATTTAGCTATAGATATATTTTTTTTGGAATTAATTTTTTTTGTTTACTATTTGGATAAATGCCTTAAGGCCTTTTTTGCAACTTTAAGCTCAAATTACGAAAAATCTGAACGTGATGGACCATTTCGGAAATCAGATTCGTTTTCAGCACACGAAAATCATGTAGAATAACCACCAACATTTTAATATAAAGGAAAGAGTCTAATTTTGTTGCCGTGTGTATTCACTTTATGGAAAGCCGAGTATTCAGTTGTTTGGGAGTGATAACGCGAACCGAAGTTCCGAATCGCCCAACTAAGATCATTGCACGCTACGCAATACTAGCTATACTCTCTGTATTTGTACTGAAGATAGGTTGCAACGTTGACTGATTAGAAGATGCACGAACTCTATCACGGAAGCATGTAGCGGTTTCTTATTTTCTGTTTGCGAGTTCGAGTTTGTTTGTCACCGTCTGTGTTTGCTTGTGACAAATTTTTAGTTGTTGTTCCATCTTTACAAAGAGAACATGCGCTTTGACATGAGTTGAAAATGCTTCTTTCTGCCGTTTACATACATTTGCACAACTTCACGACACACTATTCCAAATCCCAGATTAGGATTAACATGCATTGCATCAGTCTCATCTGCGAGCTCTTAGCGGGAGAGGCATCAAATCGCTCTTGTTGCTAGTAAGTCTGCTCACGCAGTTTACAAATTTACCACAAAAGCGACCCGGCCAACCAACTGTGAGGCAGATTATAAAAGTAAACCCAGGCGTGGGCCACGTAGCTCAGGGATATAAAACGTAAACTCACGCACACATTTGCAACAATAAAAACGACAGCATCAGCGGCCACGTAGCGCCTGAAGCTAAAACGCACACGCACCCAAAAGCGAAAAAAGCAAACACATTAAAAATGGCAAACAAAATGGCAAACATATTTTTCCTCAGCCGTTGCCGCCGCTGCAAAAGGTGAATAAAAATAATCGCTGCATACTTTTGTGCGTTGCCCAATTCCTAATGTTTATCCGCCGCCGATTTGCATGCCAAGCAGGTGCTACATAATTTATCAACGAAACTGATTTATATACTGTGAGTCGTGTTAAGGAATGCTCAACTTGGAATTGTTTTTCACATTTAAATGCCCACTGACAATTGGATCGGCATATAATCGGCGGTGGCTGTGGCAGATGCTAACACCTGCGTCGCCATTTTGTCTGCGCAAACAGCAGATCAGAAAAAACCAACCGAGATTCCGGGCTGCAATTGCAATGGCCATCAATTTAATCAACAAGGCTGCAACGGCCAGGCAAATAAAATGCCGCTGTTGACGCCGTAATTTTGGTTTATAGTCTGGGAATCTGTTAATGCGATGACTCTCAGCACAGTTGGAGTACAATCCTCCGTCAGTCGCTGCCCAATAGCGCTCATAAATAAAAATCACTGATGCTTGAATTTTGCTTTATTTTTTATTTGTCCAAGTAGAAAGCATGTGAAAAAGAGGCCAGTGCGAACGCCCATGGTGCGATGTGCCAATTTGCTGCGTTCATGATTTTATTGCAATCCATAATGCAGCGTTAATTTGCCGACGCGTTTCCGTGTACACCGACAAATGCATTGGTAATGTGCAAATACAAAAAGGTGTTGTTAGCTCTGGGAAGGGTAATTTAAGTGCTTTTATCAAAGGCTGTAGAACTCACAAGGATGAGTAACTACCAAACAAGTGAATGACAAGGGGAAATTTCATTGTGGACCTTCGATTTTACATATTTATGCTGTAAAATCGTAGGTACACATCGCTATTTTCAGCAAAAATTGGCCAAAATTGGTCAAAAGTGGACAAATATAGCCCCAACGAGCACGAAAGTGACTACTGGAATGGATATTCAAAGCGAGTGATACCCTTTTTCAAAGCGCGGAACGACCGACCAGCTGGATAAAATAATGTCCATAGTTAAAATAAGTTAGGTTAGGGGCATTTTTCAGTTTTAAATGCACGCCAATACTGGTCGACGAGCCAGAGTCGAACATATCGAACAAAACAATTGTACGTAACCCGTTACACTACCACGACAAGTGTTAATGAAATTACTTGACCTTCACAGACGATAATAAAATAGTAAAAATATTTTTAGTCTAACCTGCGTTTTTTCTTTCGGTTATGGCTAACCAAAATGAAATCCATATCGTTTTCGGTTACGCTTCCGCTCACTTTAAATTATTTCGGCTACGAGTTCGGTTTGATTAGGTTGCATACCCTGTTTGAATCAAATGAATGCATTCAAAATATAAATCAATTCGATAAACTAAAAATCACTTTTAAGAAATCTTCAGCAAATTCATTCAGATTTGAATCTTAATCATTCAAATCCAGCATGAATGCAATATATGTTTCTTTCCAATTAGGTTGTGATTGGTTCGTAAATCCATCTAGAAATGATTGTTTAATTTACAGCCCTGGTAATCATTTACTATTTAAAAGCTAAAGAAAGTCGATTCAGTTTAAAAATTTTCTTATTCTCAAATTCACATAACTATTTTAAGAGCACATAACGCAAATCATTCAAGCTCGTTTTACAACATCCCCTTCAAGCTCCACAAATGAAATTGGCATTTTCAACATCTAACCGCATTTCGCCCATAATAAATCCACACAAAAGAAACTTTTTGGCAAGCGAAAATTTATGCCTTGACTTTCTCAGGGTGGCATCTTAGCGATTTGTTTGGCCCTTATAATTCATGTATTAATTGGCGAAAGCCACAGAGTGCGGTCTGGGGAAACTCGAAAGGGACACACTTATTTATGACGCGTTAAATGTAAAATATTTGGCGCAAAATCAAAAGATGCACCAGTCTGCTGGCTCTCAGACAATTCTAAATTATATGGCAATTTATGGGCTCCGCTTCACGCCCACAAACTCAGAGGCGAAAACAAAGAGGCCTGTAAAGTTGGCAGCCATTAGGCTAATTATTAGCTTTTTCCCAGAAAAAGCTAGTTAAATGCTAAGCCAAACACAAGCTGGCTTTGGACAAAGAATTGGCATTTGAGAGCATACATAAGTCCCTACACTATGCTGATGTCAGCTGGGATCATGGGGGCACTCACATACCCCGGCTCCAAGGCACAACACAAGCTACAATAACAATTAGTCGGCTTATGAGGACGGAACCCTCATCAGGCATAAACGAAAAGTGTCGACAAAGTTTGTGCGTAGGCTATAAAAAAGCAAAGTGAAAAGGTCCATGAAGTTCACAAAGTCCAGACGAAATGGTCATTGTGAACAGAATGACAATCTTTAGAGTGCTCTACATTCCCATTCACAATTATTTACCATACAAAAAAAAACATAAATATGGGAATTTACGTTTGCACGATAAAATGTTTTTAAAAAAACATGAAAATCTTAGATATTTAAAAAGATTGTTTTAAATTTGGGTAGCAATTAAGTAGCACTACAATTAGCAAAAACAATGACATACCTCGATCATAGGGAATTAAAGATAGAAGCAAAATTATGTGCTGGCGTGACGTTACACAAAACAGCAGTGGGCTGTGACTTTTTTTAGAAAATTGCAAAACTCTGCGAATTGGGCAAAGCTTTTTGTATAAACATTTTTTTTTTGTAGGATTTAAAATAAATCAAGTTTATTTGCCAGGTAACCTTATAAAAAAAATTTGTTTTTTAGCGATTTTTATTTATTTGCATAAAAATCTGACGTGACGTTACCTGACGCTATGTAACTAAAATTTCCTCATTTTATTTGTGTTGATTTTGTTACAAGGTAAAGCAAAAACTTACAGATAATTGCAATCACATAGTTTCTTATGGTGTCTTATGTAATATTTTTTAACTCTTTGTATCCTTAGAAATATTTTAGGGACCAAAAATTAATGCAATCTAAAGCCATTTTTATGACAACAAAACGTATCCAAATCAGAAAAATAACACTTGAAAAAAATGAGAAATCGAAAAATTATCGAATTGCACACACGCCAAGAGATTGCGATGAAGCTTGGCCCTGGCCCTCCTTTGGTAGGATTAGTTCATGTTTGAGCCAATTTCCTACATTTACCTAGGTATAAAAACAAGAAAGAAAGTCGGTCAAGCCCGACTATTACATACTCTGTACCCTTAACGTCGCAGCTCGCACTTGCTCACGAGTTATACGCGCTCATCTCTAAGTTTCACTCTCTCTCTCTCTCTCTCTCTCTCTCTCTCTCCTCTCTCTCTCACTAAGATTGCCGTTCAATAGAATGCTGTG